>CM038679.1:13170778-13358405 GCA_021605205.1 Aegilops longissima
TCGGTCATCAACACTTTCGCAGTTTTGGCGATTCTGGCCCGTTTGTGGACTATTACTCACTGTTTTGGGGTCTCGGGTGATTTCCACGATTAGCGAACCCAAAGTGCGCGCTTACGTGTCGGTCATCAACCCTCGCAGTTTTGGCGATTCTGGCCGTTTGTGGACTATTATCACTGTTTTGGGGTCTCGGGTGATTTCCACGATTAACGAACCCAAAGTGCGCTTACGTGTCGGTCATCAACCCTCGCGCAGTTTTGGCGATTCTGGCCCGTTTGTGGACTATTACTCACTGTTTTGGGGTCTCGGGTGATTTCCACGATTAGCGAACCCAAAAGTGCGCTTACGTGTCGGTCATCAACACTTTCGCAGTTTTTGGCGATTCGGCCCGTTTGTGGACTATTAATCACTGTTTTGGGTTCTCGGGTGATTTCCACGATTAACGAACCCAAAGTGCGCTTACGTGTCGGTCATCAACCCTTTCGCGAGTTTTGGCGATTCTGGCCCGTTTGTGGACTATTACTCACTGTTTTGGGGTCTCGGGTGATTTCCACGATTAGCGAACCCCAAAAGTGCGCTTACGTGTCGGTCATCAACCCTCGCAGTTTTGGCGATTCTGGCCCGTTTGTGGACTATTACTCACTGTTTTGGGGTCTCGGGTGATTTCCACGATTAACGAACCCCCCAAGTGCGCTTACGTGTCGGTCATCAACCCTCGCGATTTTGGCGATTCTGGCCCGTTTGTGGACTATTACTCACTGTTTTGGGGTCTCGGGTGATTTCCACGATTAGCGAACCCAAAGTGCGCTTACGTGTCGGTCATCAACCCTCGCGCAGTTTTGGCGATTCTGGCCCGTTTGTGGACTATTACTCACTGTTTTGGGGTCTCGGGTGATTTCCACGATTGGCGAACCCAAAGTGCGCTTACGTCGGTCATCAACACTTCGCAGTTTTGGCGATTCTGGCCCGTTTGTGGACTATTACTCACTGTTTTGGGTTCTCGGGTGATTTCCACGATTAACGAACCCAAAGTGCGCTTTCCACGTGTCGGTCATCAACCCTCGCGATTTTGGCGATTCTGGCCCGTTTGTGGACTATTACTCACTTGTTTTGGGGTCTCGGGTGATTTCCACGATTAGCGAACCCAAAGTGCGCTTACGTGTCGGTCATCAACCCTCGCGCATTTTGGCGATTCTGGGCCCGTTTGTGGACTATTACTCACTTGTTTTGGGGTCTCGGGTGATTTCCACGATTAGCGAACCCAAAATGCGCTTACGTGTCGGTCATCAACCCTCGCAGTTTTGGCGATTCTGCCCGTTTGTGGACTATTAATCATTGTTTTGGGTTCTCGGAGTGATTTCCACGATTAACGAACCCAAAGGTGCGCTTACGTGTCGGTCATCAACCCTCGCAGTTTTGGCGATTCTGGCCCGTTTTGTGGACTATTACTCACTGTTTTGGGGTCTCGTAGTGATTTCCACGATTGGCGAACCCAAAGTGCGCTTACGTGATCAACCCTCGCAGTTTTGGCGATTCGCCCGTTTGTGGACTATTACTCATGATTGGCGTTTTGGGTCATCAACCCACCGCTTACGCGGTCATCAACCCTGGCGATTTTGCCGATTCTGGCCCGTTTCATGGTGTGACTATTATTACACTGTTTTGGGTCTCGGGTGATTTCCACGATTAACGAACCCGAAAGTGCGCTTACGTGTCGGTCATCAACCCTCGCGTTTTTGGCGATTCTGGCCCGTTTGTGGACTATTACTCACTGTTTTGGGCGTCTCGGTGTCTCGGGTGATTTCCACGATTAGCGAACCCCGTTTGTGCGCTTACGTGTCGGTCATCAACCCTTTCGCGGTTTTTTTGGCGATTCGGCCCGTTTGTGGACTATTACTCACTGTTTTGGGGTCTCGGGTGATTTCCACGATTAGCGAACCCAAAGTGCGCTTACGTGTCGGTCATCAACCCTCGCGATTTTGGCGATTCTGGCCCGTTTGTGGACTATTACTCACTGTTTTGGGGTCTCGGGTGATTTCCACGATTAGCGAACCCAAAGTGCGCTTACGTGTCGGTCATCAACCCTCGCGATTTTGGCGATTCTGCCCGTTTGTGGACTATTACTCACTGTTTTGGGGTCTCGGGTGATTTCCACGATTAGCGAACCCAAAGTGTGCGCTTACGTGTCGGTCATCAACCCTCGCAGTTTTGGCGATTCTGGCCCGTTTTGTGGACTATTACTCACTGTTTTGGGGTCTCGGGTGATTTCCACGATTAGCGAACCCAAAGTGCGCTTACGTGTCGGTCATCAACCCTCGCGATTTTGGCGATTCGGCCCGTTTGTGGACTATTACTCACTGTTTTGGGGTCTCGGTGATTTCCACGATTAGCGAACCCAAAGTGCGCTTACGTGTCGGTCATCAACCCTCGCGATTTTGGCGATTCTGGCCCGTTTGTGGACTATTACTCACTGTTTTGGGGTCTCGGGTGATTTCCACGATTAGCGAACCCCAAGTGCGCTTACGTGTCGGTCATCAACCCTCGCGCGATTTGGCGATTCTGGCCCGTTTGTGGACTATTACTCACTGTTTTGGGGTCTCGGGTGATTTCCACGATTTTGCGAACCCCGTTTGTGGACTATTAATCGCTTTGGGGTCGGGTGATTTCCACGATCGGTCGCTTCGTGTCAATCAACTCGCAGTTTTGGCGATTCGGCCCGTTTGTGGACTATTACTCACTGTTTTGGGGTTTGGGTCTCGGGTGATTTCCACGATTAGCGAACCCAAGTGCGCTTACGTGTCGGTCATCAACACTTTCGCAGTTTTGGCGATTGCCCGTTTGTGGACTATTACTCACTGTTTTGGGTTCTCGGAGTGATTTCCACGATTAACGAACCCAGGGGTGCGCTTACGTGTCGGTCATCAACCCTCGGAGTTTTGGCCGATTCTGGCCCGTTTTGTGGACTATTACTCAGTGTTTTGGGGTCTCGGGTGATTTCCACGATTGGCGAACCCATCAACCCTCGTGCGCTTACGTGTCGGTCATCAACACTTTCGGGTGATTTTGGCGATTCGGTCATCAACCCTCGCCCGTTTTCTGGCCCGTTTCATGGACTATTACTCACTGTTTTGGGGTCTCGGGTGATTTCCACGATTAACGAACCCAAAGTGCGCTTACGTGTCGGTCATCAACCCTCGCGATTTTGGCGATTCGGCCCGTTTGTGGACTATTACTCACTGTTTTGGGGGGGTCTCGGGTGATTTCCACGATTGGCGAACCCGAGTGCGCTTACGTGTCGGTCATCAACACTTTCGCGTTTTGGCGATTCTGGCCCGTTTGTGGACTATTACTCACTTTTGGGTTCTCGGGTGATTTCCACGATTAACGAACCCAAAGTGCGCTTACGTGTCGGTCATCAACCCTCGCAGTTTTGGCGATTCTGGCCCGTTTGTGGACTATTACTCACTGTTTTGGGGTCTCGGGATTTCCACGATTGGCGAACCCGAAGTGCGCTTACGTGTCGGTCATCATCAACCCTCGCGATTTTGGCGATTCTGGCCCGTTTGTGGACTATTACTCACTGTTTTGGGTTCTCGGAGTGATTTCCACGATTGACGAACCCAAAGGTGCGCTTACGTGTCGGTCATCAACCTTACTTCATCAACCTCGATTTGGCGATTCTGGCCCGTTTGTGGACTATTACTCACTGTTTTGGGGTCTCTCGGTGATTTCCACGATTAGCGAACCCAAAGATGCGCTTACGTGTCGGTCATCAACCCTCGCGATTTTGGCGATTCGGCCCGTTTGTGGACTATTACTCACTGTTTTGGGGTCTCGGGTGATTTCCACGATTAGCGAACCCAAAGTGCGCTTACTTACGTGTCGGTCATCAACCCTCGCAGTTTTGGCGATTCTGGCCCGTTTGTGGACTATTACTCACTGTTTTGGGGTCTCGGGTGATTTCCACGATTAGCGAACCCCAAGTGCGCTTACGTGTCGGTCATCAACCCTCGCGAGTTTTGGCGATTCTGGCCCGTTTGTGGACTATTACTCACTGTTTTGGGGTCTCGGGTGATTTCCACGATTAGCGAACCCAAAGTGCGCTTACGTGTCGGTCATCAACCCTCGCGATTTTGGCGATTCTGGCCCGTTTGTGGACTATTACTCACTTTTTGGGGTCTCGGGTGATTTCCACGATTAGCGAACCCAAAGTGCGCTTACGTGTCGGTCATCAACCCTCGCGAGTTTTGGCGATTCGGCCCGTTTGTGGACTATTACTCACTGTTTTGGGTTCTCGGGTGATTTCCAACCCTCGATTTTGGCGATTCGGCCCGTTTGTGGACTATTACTCACTGTTTTGGGGTCTCGGGTGATTTCACGATTGGCGAACCCAAAGTGCGCTTACGTGTCGGTCATCAACACTTCGCGATTTTGGCGATTCTGGCCCGTTTCATGTGGACTATTAATCACTGTTTTGGGTTCTCGGGTGATTTCCACGATTAACGAACCCAAAGTGCGCGCTTACGTGTCGGTCATCAACCCTCGCGATTTTGGCGATTCTGGCCCGTTTGTGGACTATTACTCACTGTTTTGGGTCTCTCGGTGATTTCCACGATTAGCGAACCCAAAGTGCGCTTACGTGTCGGTCATCAACCCTCGCGATTTTGGCGATTCGGCCCGTTTGTGGACTATTACTCACTGTTTTGGGGTCTCGGTGATTTCCACGATTAACGAACCCAAAGTGCGCTTACGTGTCGGTCATCAACCCTCGCAGTTTTGGCGATTCGGCCCGTTTGTGGACTATTACTCACTGTTTTGGGGTCTCGGGTGATTTCCACGATTAACGAACCCAAGGCGCGCTTTTGTGGACGTGTCGGTCATCAACGAACTCGCAGTTTTGGGTCATCAACTCGCAGGCCCGTTTGTGGACTATTACTCACTGTTTTGGGGTCTCGGGTGATTTCCACGATTAGCGAACCCAAAGTGCGCTTACGTGTCGGTCATCAACCCTCGCGATTTTGGCGATTCTGGCCCGTTTGTGGACTATTACTCACTGTTTTGGGGTCTCGGGTGATTTCCACGATTAACGAACCCAAAGTGCGCTTACGTGTCGGTCATCAACCCTCGCAGTTTTGGCGATTCGGCCCGTTTGTGGACTATTACTCACTGTTTTGGGGTCTCGGGTGATTTCCACGATTGGCGAACCCAAAGTGCGCTTACGTGTCGGTCATCAACCTTCTCGCGATTTTGGCGATTCGGCCCGTTTGTGGACTATTAATCTGTTTTGGGTTCTCGGGTGATTTCCACGATTAACGAACCCAAAGTGCGCTTACGTGTCGGTCATCAACCCTCGCAGTTTTGGCGATTCGGCCCGTTTGTGGACTATTACTCACTTCCACGATTTGGAACCCGTGCGCTTGGGGTCATCAACCCTCGCGATTTTGGCGATTCTGGCCCGTTTGTGGACTATTACTCACTGTTTTGGGTTCTCGGGTGATTTCCACGATTAGCGAACCCAAAGTGCGCTTTGTGTCGGTCATCAACCCTCGCAGTTTTGGCGATTCGGCCCGTTTGTGGACTATTACTCACTGTTTTGGGGTCTCGGGTGATTTCCACGATTAACGAACCCAAAGTGCGCTTACGTGTCGGTCATCAACCCTCGCGAGTTTTGGCGATTCTGGCCCGTTTGTGGACTATTACTCACTGTTTTGGGGATTTCCACGATTAGCGGGTGATTTCCACGATTAACGAACCCAAAGTGCGCTTTCCACGACGTGTCGGTCATCAACAACCGCGCGTTTTTGGCGATTCGGCCCGTTTGTGGACTATTACTCACTGTTTTGGGGTCTCGGGTGATTTCCACGATTAGCGAACCCAAAGTGCGCTTACGTGTCGGTCATCAACACTTTCGCAGTTTTGGCGATTCTGGCCCGTTTGTGGACTATTACTCACTGTTTTGGGTTCTCGGGTGATTTCCACGATTAACGAACCCAAAGCGCTTACGTGTCGGTCATCAACAACTCGCGCGATTTGGCGATTCTGGCCCTTTTGTGGACTATTACTCACTGTTTTGGGGTCTCGGGTGATTTCCACGATTAGCGAACCCAGTGCGCTTCGTGTCGGTCATCAACGCCTCATCAACCTCGCGATTTTGGCGATTCTGGCCCGTTTGTGGACTATTACTCACTGTTTTGGGGTCTCGGGTGATTTCCACGATTAGCGAACCCAAAGTGCGCTTACGTGTCGGTCATCAACCCTCGCGATTTGGCGATTCGGCCCGTTTGTGGACTATTACTCACTGTTTTGGGTCTCGGTGATTTCCACGATTAACGAACCCCAAAGTGCGCTTACGTGTCGGTCATCAACCTTTTCGCAGTTTTGGCGATTCTGGCCCGTTTGTGGACTATTACTCACTGTTTTGGGTTCTCGGGTGATTTCCACGATTAACGAACCCGAAGTGCGCTTACGTGTCGGTCATCAACCCTCGCAGTTTTGGCGATTCTGGCCCGTTTGTGGACTATTACTCACTGTTTTGGGGTCTCGGGTGATTTCCACGATTAGCGAACCCAAAGTGCGCTTACGTGTCGGTCATCAACCCTCGCGCGTTTTGGCGATTCTGGCCCGTTTGTGGACTATTACTCACTGTTTTGGGGTCTCGGGTGATTTCCACGATTAGCGAACCCACCCGAAGTGCGCTTACGTGTCGGTCATCAACCCTCGCAGTTTTGGCGATTCTGCCCGTTTGTGGACTATTACTCACTGTTTTTTGGGGTCTCGGGTGATTTCCACGATTAGCGAACCCAAAGTGCGCTTACGTGTCGGTCATCAACAACTTTCGCGATTTTGGCGATTCGGCCCGTTTGTGGACTATTACTCACTGTTTTGGGTTCTCGGAGTGATTTCCACGATTAACGAACCCAGTGCGCTTACGTGTCGGTCATCAACCCTCGCAGTTTTGGCGATTCTGGCCCGTTTGTGGACTATTACTCCACGACGATTTGTTTTGGGGTCATCAACCCTCGTGATTTCCACGATTTGCGAACTATTACTCACTGTTTTGGGTTCTCGGGTGATTTCCACGATTGCGAACCCAAAGTGCGCTTCGTGTCGGTCATCAACCCTCGCAGTTTTGGCGATTCGGCCCGTTTGTGGACTATTACTCACTTTTTTTTGGGGTCTCGGGTGATTTCCACGATTAGCGAACCCAAAGTGCGCTTACGTGTCGGTCATCAACACTCGCGAGTTTTGGCGATTCTGGCCCGTTTGTGGACTATTACTCACTTTTTTTTGGGGTCTCGGGTGATTTCCACGATTAGCGAACCCGAAGTGCGCTTACGTGTCGGTCATCAACCCTCGCGCGTTTTGGCGATTCTGGCCCGTTTGTGGACTATTACTCACTGTTTTGGGTTCTCGGGTGATTTCCACGATTAACGAACCCAAGTGCGCTTACGTGTCGGTCATCAACCCTCGCGCGTTTTGGCGATTCTGGCCCGTTTGTGGACTATTACTCACTGTTTTGGGTTTCGGTCGGTGATTTCCACGATTAGCGAACCCAAAAGTGCGCTTACGTGTCGGTCATCAACCCTCGCGTTTTGGCGATTCTGGCCCGTTTGTGGACTATTACTCACTGTTTTGGGTTCTCGGGTGATTTCCACGATTTTGGCGATTCTGAACTATTACTCACTGTTTTTGGGTTCTCGGGTGATTTCCACGATTAACGAACCCAAAGTGCGCTTACGTGTCGTCATCAACCCTCGCGATTTTGGCGATTCTGGCCCGTTTGTGGACTATTACTCACTGTTTTGGGGTCTCGGGTGATTTCCACGATTGACGAACCCAAAGTGCGCTTACGTGTCGGTCATCAACCCTCGCAGTTTTGGCCGATTCTGGCCCGTTTCGTGGACTATTAATCACTGTTTTGGGTTCTCGGAGTGATTTCCACGATTAACGAACCCCGGGGTGCGCTTACGTGTCGGTCATCAACCCTCGCAGTTTTGGCCGATTCTGGCCCGTTTTGTGGACTATTAATCACTGTTTTGGGTTCTCGGAGTGATTTCCACGATTAACGAACCCAAATTACGTGCGCATCAACCCTCGCGACGGCCCGTGTTTTGGGTCTCGGGTGATTTCCATTAACGAACCCGAAGCGCTTACGTGTTCATCAACAACCTGGGCGATTCGGCCCGTTTGTGGACTATTACTCACTGTTTTGGGGTCTCGGGTGATTTCCACGATTAGCGAACCCGAAGTGCGCTTACGTGTCGGTCATCAACCCTCGCGATTTTGGCGATTCTGGCCCGTTTGTGGACTATTACTCACTGTTTTGGGGTCTCGGGTGATTTCCACGATTAGCGAACCCAAGTGCGCTTCGTGTCGGTCATCAACCCTCGCGCAGTTTGGCGATTCTGCCCGTTTGTGGACTATTACTCACTGTTTTGGGGTCTCGGGTGATTTCCACGATTAGCGAACCCAAAGTGCGCTTACGTGTCGGTCATCAACCCTCGCAGTTTTGGCGATTCTGCCCGTTTGTGGACTATTACTCACTGTTTTGGGGTCTCTCGGGTGATTTCCACGATTAACGAACCCAAAGTGCGCTTACGTGTCGGTCATCAACCCTCGCGATTTTGGCGATTCTGGCCCGTTTGTGGACTATTACTCACTGTTTTGGGGTTTTCGGGTGATTTCCACGATTAGCGAACCCTCGCAGAAGCGCTTTACGTTTTGGGGTCTCGGGTGATTTCATCGAACCCAAAGTGCGCTTACGTCGGTCATCAACCCTCGCAGTTTTGGCGATTCTGGCCCGTTTGTGGACTATTACTCACTGTTTTGGGGTCTCGGGTGATTTCCACGATTAGCGAACCCAAGTGCGCTTACGTGTCGGTCATCAACCCTCGCGATTTTGGCGATTCGGCCCGTTTGTGGACTATTACTCACTGTTTTTTTGGGTTCTCGGGTGATTTCCACGATTGGCGAACCCGAAGTGCGCTTACGTGTCGGTCATCAACCCTCGCGTTTTTGCGATTCTGGCCCGTTTTGTGGACTATTACTCACTGTTTTGGGGTCTCGGAGTGATTTCCACGATTGACGAACCCAAAGGTGCGCTTACGTGTCGGTCATCAACCCTCGCAGTTTTGGCCGATTCTGGCCCGTTTTGTGGACTATTAATCACTGTTTTGGGTTCTCGGGTGATTTCCACGATTGGCGAACCCAAAGTGCGCTTACGTGTCGGTCATCAACCCTCGCGATTTGGCGATTCTGGCCCGTTTGTGGACTATTACTCACTGTTTTGGGGTCTCGGGTGATTTCCACGATTAGCGAACCCAAAGAGTGCGCTTACGTGTCGGTCATCAACACTCGCGATTTTGGCGATTCTGGCCCGTTTGTGGACTATTACTCACTGGGTGATTTCCCGATTGGGGAACTCGGCTGATTTCCACGATTTTGGCGATTCCCCCGTTTGTGCTATTACTTACTGGGGTCGGTTTCATCAACCCTGCGCGCTACGTTTTGGTCATCAACCCTCGATTTTTGGGTGGCTTACTCATGGCCTATTACTCACTGTTTTGGGGTCTCGGGTGATTTCCACGATTGGCGATTGCGCTTACGTGTCGGTCATCAACACTTTCGCGATTTTGGCGATTCGGCCCGTTTGGACTATTACTCACTGTTTTGGGGTCTCGGGTGATTTCCACGATTAGCGAACCCGGTGCGCTTACGTGTCGGTCATCAACCCTCGCAGTTTTGGCGATTCGGCCCGTTTGTGGACTATTACTCACTTGTTTTGGGGTCTCGGGTGATTTCCACGATTGCGAACCCAAAGAGTGCGCTTACGTGTCGGTCATCAACACTTCGCGTTTTTGCGATTCTGGCCCGTTTGTGGACTATTAATCACTGTTTTGGGTCTCTCGGTGATTTCCACGATTAACGAACCCAAAGTGCGCTTACGTGTCGGTCATCAACCCTCGCGTTTTTGGCGATTCGGCCCGTTTGTGGACTATTACTCACTGTTTTGGGTTCTCGGGTGATTTCCACGATTGGCGAACCCAAAGTGCGCTTACGTGTCGGTCATCAACACTCGCAGTTTTGGCGATTCGGCCCGTTTGTGGACTATTACTCACTGTTTTGGGGTCTCGGGTGATTTCCACGATTAACGAACCCAAAGTGCGCTTACGTGTCGGTCATCAACCCTCGCGATTTTGGCGATTCGGCCCGTTTGTGGACTATTACTCACTGTTTTGGGGTCTCGGGTGATTTCCACGATTAGCGAACCCAAAGTGCGCTTACTTGTGTCGGTCATCAACCCTCGCGATTTTGGCGATTCTGCCCGTTTGTGGACTATTACTCACTGTTTTTTTCGGGTCTCGGGCGATTTCCCGATTAGCGAAGTTTGGGGGGGTCTCGGGTGATTTCCACGATTGGCGAACCCAAAGTGCGCTTTACGGTTAAAAATGTCATCAACGGTCATCAACATCAACAGTTTTTGGCGATTCGGCCCGTTTGTGGACTATTACTCACTGTTTTGGGTTCTCGGGTGATTTCCACGATTAGCGAACCCAAAGTGCGCTTACGTGTCGGTCATCAACCCTCGCGATTTTGGCGATTCTGGCCCGTTTGTGGACTATTACTCACTGTTTTGGGGTCTCGGGTGATTTCCACGATTAGCGAACCCAAAGTGCGCTTACGTCGGTCATCAACCTTCGCAGTTTTGGCGATTCTGGCCCGTTTTCCATGGACTATTACTCACTGTTTTGGCGATTCTGGGGTGGACTATTACTCACTGTTTTGGGGTCTCGGGTGATTTCCACGATTGGCGAACCCAAAGTGCGCTTTACGTCGGTCATCAACACTCGCGATTTTGGCGATTCTGGCCCGTTTGTGGACTATTACTCACTTGTTTGGGGTCTCGGGTGATTTCCACGATTAGCGAACCCAAAGTGCGCTTACGTGTCGGTCATCAACCCTCGCGATTTTGGCGATTCTGGCCCGTTTGTGGACTATGGACTATTACTCACTGTTTTGGGGTCTCGGGTGATTTCCACGATTAGCGAACCCAAAGTGCGCTTACGTGTCGGTCATCAACCCTCGCGAGTTTGGCGATTCTGGCCCGTTTGTGGACTATTACTCACTGTTTTGGGGTCTCGGGTGATTTCCACGATCGGGTGATTTCCACGATTTTGGCGATTCTGGCGAACCCGGGGTTCGCTTTTCCACGATTAACGAACCCAAGTGCGCTTCATCAACACTCGTCATCAACCCTCGCAGTTTTGGCGATTCGGGCCGTTTTCCACGTGGACTATTACTCATCAACTGTTTTCTGGCCCGTTTGTGGACTATTACTCACTGGGGTTCTCGGGTGATTTCCACGATTGGCGAACCCAAAGTGCGCTTACGTGTCGGTCATCAACCCTCGCGGTTTTGGCGATTCGGCCCGTTTGTGGACTATTACTCACTGTTTTGGGGTCTCGGAGTGATTTCCACGATTGACGAACCCAAAGTGCGCTTACGTGTCGGTCATCAACCCTCGCAGTTTTGGCCGATTCTGGCCGTTTTGTGGACTATTACTCACTCACTTTTTGGGGTCTCGGGTGATTTCCACGATTGGCGAACCAAAGCGATGCGCTTACGTGTCGGTCATCAACACTTTCGCGATTTTGCGATTCGGCCCGTTTGTGGACTATTAATCACTGTTTTGGGTTCTCGGGTGATTTCCACGATTAGGTGATTTCCGATTGCGAACCCGGAGTGCGCTTACGTGTCGGTCATCAACCCTCGCGATTTTGGCGATTCTGGCCCGTTTGTGGACTATTACTCACTGTTTTGGGGTCTCGGGTGATTTCCACGATTAGCGAACCCAAAGTGCGCTTACGTGTCGGTCATCAACCCTCGCAGTTTTGGCGATTCTGGCCCGTTTGTGGACTATTACTCACTGTTTTGGGGTTCTCGGGTGATTTCCACGATTAACGAACCCAAGTGCGCTTACGTGTCGGTCATCAACCCTCGCGGTTTTGGCGATTCGGCCCGTTTGTGGACTATTACTCACTTTTGGCGATTCGTTTTATTACTCACTGTTTTGGGGTCTCGGGTGATTTCCACGATTAGCGAACCCAAAGTGCGCTTACGTGTCGGTCATCAACCCTCGCGATTTTGGCGATTCGGCCCGTTTGTGGACTATTACTCACTGTTTGGGGTCTCGGGTGATTTCCACGATTTCCACGGCGAACCCAAAGTGCGCTTACGTGTCGGTCATCAACCCTCGCGGTTTTGGCGATTCTGGCCCGTTTTGTGGACTATTAATCACTGTTTTGGGTTCTCGGAGTGATTTCCACGATTAACGAACCCCGGGGTGCGCTTACGTGTCGGTCATCAACCCTCGCGGTTTTGGCCGATTCTGGCCCGTTTTGTGGACTATTACTCACTGTTTTGGGTTTGGGGTCTCGGGTGATTTCACGATTAGCGAACCCAAGTGCGCTTACGTGTCGGTCATCAACCCTCGCGATTTTGGCGATTCGGCCCGTTTGTGGACTATTACTCACTGTTTTGGGTCTCGGGTGATTTCCACGATTAACGAACCCAAAGTGCGCTTACGTGTCGGTCATCAACCCTCTCGGGTGATTTCCACGATTAGCGAACCCAAAGCGCTTACGTGTCGGTCATCAACCCTCGCATTTTGGCGATTCGGCCCGTTTGTGGACTATTACTCACTGTTTTGGGGTCTCGGTGATTTCCACGATTAACGAACCCGGTGCGCTTACGTGTCGGTCATCAACCCTCGCGATTTTGGCGATTCTGGCCCGTTTGTGGACTATTACTCACTGTTTTGGGGTCTCGGGTGATTTCCACGATTGCGCGAACCCAAGCGCGATTCTTACGTTTTGTGGGTCATCAACACTGTTTTGGGGTCTCGGGTGATTTCCACGATTAGCGAACCCAAAGTGCGCTTCGTGTCGGTCATCAACCCTCGCAGTTTTGGCGATTCTGCCCGTTTGTGGACTATTACTCACTGTTTTGGGTCTCGGGTCGATTTCCACGATTAGCGAACCCAAAGTGCGCTTACGTGTCGGTCATCAACCCTCGCAGTTTTGGCGATTCTGCCCGTTTGTGGACTATTACTCACTGTTTTGGGGTCTCGGGTGATTTCCACGATTAGCGAACCCAAAGTGCGCTTACGTGTCGGTCATCAACCCTCGCGATTTTGGCGATTCTGGCCCGTTTGTGGACTATTACTCACTGTTTTGGGGTCGGGTGATTTCCACGATTAACGAACCCAAAGTGCGCTTACGTGTCGGTCATCAACCCGCGATTTTGGCGATTCGGCCCGTTTGTGGACTATTACTATTACTCCCTGTTTTGGGGTCTCGGGTGATTTCCACGATTGGCGAACCCAAGTGCGCTTACGTGTCGGTCATCAACCTTTCGCGATTTTGGCGATTCTGGCCCGTTTGTGGACTATTACTCACTGTTTTGGGTCTCGGGTGATTTCCACGATTAGCGAACCCAAAGTGCGCTTACGTGTCGGTCATCAACCCTCGCGATTTTGGCGATTCTGGCCCGTTTGTGGACTATTACTCACTGTTTTGGGTTCTCGGGTGATTTCCACGATTAACGAACCCAAAGTGCGCTTACGCGGTTCAACGTGTCGGTCATCAACCCTATTACTCATTTTTGCGATTTCCACGATTAGCCCGTTTCGTGGTCATCAACCCTCGCGATTTTGGCGATTCTGGCCCGTTTGTGGACTATTACTCACTGCCCGTTTGGGTCTCGGGTGATTTCCACGATTAGCGAACCCAAAGTGCGCTTACGTGTCGGTCATCAACACTCGCAGTTTTGGCGATTCTGCCCCGTTTGTGGACTATTACTCACTGTTTTGGGGTCTCGGGTGATTTCCACGATTAACGAACCCAAAGTGCGCTTACGTGTCGGTCATCAACCCTCGCGATTTTGGCGATTCTGGCCCGTTTGTGGACTATTACTCACTTTGTTTTGGGTTCTCGGGTGATTTCCACGATTGGCGAACCCAAAGTGCGCTTACACACGAACCCGGGTTTTGGCGATTGCGCTCGGGTGATTTCCACGATTAACGAACCCAAAGTGCGCTTACGTGTCGGTCATCAACCCTCGCGATTTTGGCGATTTCTGGCCCGTTTGTGGACTATTACTCACTGGGTCTCGGGTTTTGGGGTCTCGGGTGATTTCCACGATTAGCGAACCCAAAGTGCGCTTTGTGTGTCGGTCATCAACCCTTTGGGGTCGGGATTTTGGCGATTCGGCCCATCAACCCTCGCGATTTTGGCGATTCTGGCCCGTTTGTGGACTATTACTCACTGTTTTGGGGTCTCGGGTGATTTCCACGATTAACGAACCCAAGTGCGCTTACGTGTCGGTCATCAACCCTCGCAGTTTTGCGATTCTGGCCCGTTTGTGGACTATTACTCACTGTTTTGGGTTCTCGGGTGATTTCCACGATTAGCGAACCCAAAACGATTAGCGAACCCAAGTGCGCTTACGTGTCGGTCATCAACCCTCGCGATTTTGGCGATTCTGGCCCGTTTGTGGACTATTACTCACTGTTTTGGGGTCTCGGGTGATTTCCACGATTAGCGAACCCAAGTGCGCTTACGTGTCGGTCATCAACCCTCGCAGTTTTGGCGATTCTGGCCCGTTTGTGGACTATTACTCACTGTTTTGGGGTCTGGGGTGATTTCCACGATTAGCGAACCCAAAGTGCGCTTACGTGTCGGTCATCAACACTCGCGATTTTGGCGATTCGGCCCGTTTGTGGACTATTACTCACTGTTTTGGGTTCTCGGGTGATTTCCACGATTAGCGAACCCGAGTGCGCTTACGTGTCGGTCATCAACCCTCGCGATTTTGGCGATTCTGCCCGTTTTGTGGACTATTACTCACTGTTTTTTGGTCTCTCGGGTGATTTCCACGATTGGCGAACCCAAAGCGCTTACGTGTCGGTCATCAACCCTCGCAGTTTTGGCGATTCTGGCCCGTTTGTGGACTATTACTCACTGTTTTGGGTTCTCGGGGGTGATTTCCACGATTTTGGCGATTCCCCGAACCCCGGGTCTCGCTTTCCACGTGTCCCGGTCGCTCAACGGTCATCAACCCTCGCAGTTTTGGCGATTCTGGCCCGTTTGTGGACTATTACTCACTGTTTTGGGTTCTCGGGTGATTTCCACGATTAACGAACCCGAAGTGCGCTTACGTGTCGGTCATCAACCCTCGCGATTTTGGCGATTCGGCCCGTTTGTGGACTATTACTCACTGTTTTGGGGTCTCGGGTGATTTCCACGATTAGCGAACCCAGTGCGCTTACGTGTCGGTCATCAACCCTCGCGGTTTTGGCGATTCTGGCCCGTTTGTGGACTATTACTCATTGTTTTTTGGGTCTCGGGTGATTTCCACGATTAGCGAACCCAAAGAGTGCGCGCTTACGTCGGTCATCAACCCTCGCAGTTTTGGCGATTCTGGCCCGTTTGTGGACTATTACTCACTGTTTTGGGGTCTCGGGTGATTTCCACGATTAGCGAACCCCAAGTGCGCTTACGTGTCGGTCATCAACCCTCGCAGTTTTGGCGATTCGGCCCGTTTGTGGACTATTACTCACTGTTTTGGGGTCTCGGGTGATTTCCACGATTAACGAACCCAAAGTGCGCTTACGTGTCGGTCATCAACCCTCGCAGTTTGGCGATTCGGCCCGTTTGTGGACTATTACTCACTGTTTTGGGGTCTCGGGTGATTTCCACGATTAGCGAACCCAAGTGCGCTTACGTGTCGGTCATCAACCCTCGCGAGTTTTGGCGATTCTGGCCCGTTTGTGGACTATTACTCACTTTTGTTTTGGGGTCTCGGGTGATTTCCACGATTAACGAACCCAAAGTGTGCTTTACGTTTTGGGGTCGGTCATCAACGATTAGCGAACCCAAAGTGCGCTTTTTCGGTCATCAACCCTCGCGAGTTTTGCCGATTCTGGCCTTTGTGGACTATTACTCACTGTTTTTTGGGTTCTCGGTGATTTCCACGATTAACGAACCCAAGTGCGCTTACGTGTCGGTCATCAACCCTCGCGATTTTGGCGATTCTGGCCCGTTTGTGGACTATTACTCACTGTTTTGGGGTCTCGGGTGATTTCCACGATTAGCGAACCCAAAGTGCGCTTACGTGTCGGTCATCAACCCTCGCGATTTTGGCGATTCGGCCCGTTTGTGGACTATTACTCACTGTTTTGGGGTCTCGGGTGATTTCCACGATTGCGCTTCGAACCCGCAATTTTGGCGATTTACGTGTTTGTGGACATCAACACTCGCGGGTTTTGATTTCCACGATTAACGAACCCGGCCGTTTGTGGATCAACCTACGAGTTTTGGCGATTCTGGCCCGTTTTGGGACTATTACTCACTGTTTTGGGGTCTCGGGTGATTTCCACGATTAGCGAACCCGGGTGCGCTTACGTGTCGGTCATCAACCCTCGCGTTTTGGCGATTCTGGCCCGTTTGTGGACTATTACTCACTGTTTTGGGGTCTCGGGTGATTTCCACGATTAGCGAACCCCAAGCGCTTACGTGTCGGTCATCAACCCTCGCGAGTTTTGGCGATTCGGCCCGTTTGTGGACTATTACTCACTGTTTTGGGTTCTCGGGTGATTTCCACGATTAGCGAACCCAAAGTGCGCTTACGTGTCGGTCATCAACCCTCGCGATTTTTGGCGATTCTGGCCCGTTTGTGGACTATTACTCACTTTTTTGGGGTCTCGGGTGATTTCCACGATTGGCGAACCCAAAGTGCGCTTACGTGTCGGTCATCAACCCTCGCGATTTTGGCGATTCGGCCCGTTTGTGGACTATTACTCACTGTTTTGGGTTCTCGGGTGATTTCCACGACTTGGCGAACCCGAAGTGCGCTTACGTGTCGGTCATCAACCTCTCGGTTTTGGCGATTCTGGCCCGTTTGTGGACTATTACTCACTGTTTTGGGGTCTCGGGTGATTTCCATTACATCAACCCTCGCGTTTTTGCGATTCTGGCCCGTTTGGACTATTACTCACTGTTTTGGGGTCTCGGGTGATTTCCACGATTGTCGCTTACGTGTCGGTCATCAACCCTCGCGATTTTGGCGATTCGGCCCGTTTGTGGACTATTACTCACTTTTATCGGGTGATGATTTCCACGATTAACGAACCCAAAGTGCGCTTACGTGTCGGTCATCAACCCTCGCGATTTTGCGATTCGGCCCGTTTGTGGACTATTACTCACTGTTTTGGGGTCTCGGGTGATTTCCACGATTAACGAACCCAAGTGCGCTTACGTGTCGGTCATCAACCCTCGCGATTTTGGCGATTCTGGCCCGTTTGTGGACTATTACTCACTGTTTTGGGGTCTCGGGTGATTTCCACGATTAGCGAACCCCAAGCGCTTACGTGTCGGTCATCAACCCTCGCGTTTTGGCGATTCTGGCCCGTTTGTGGACTATTACTCATTGTTTTTGGGTCTCGGGTGATTTCCACGATTAGCGAACCCAAAGTGCGCTTACGTGTCGGTCATCAACCCTCGCAGTTTTGGCGATTCGGCCCGTTTGTGGACTATTACTCACTGTTTTGGGTCTCGGGTGATTTCCACGATTAACGAACCCAAAGTGCGCTTACGTGTCGGTCATCAACCCTCGCGCAGTTTTGGCGATTCTGGCCCGTTTGTGGACTATTACTCACTGTTTTGGGGTCTCGGGTGATTTCCACGATTGCGAACCCAAAGTGCGCTTACGTGTCGGTCATCAACCCTTTTCGCGTTTTGGCGATTCTGGCCCGTTTGTGGACTATTAATCACTGTTTTGGGTTCTCGGGTGATTTCCACGATTAACGAACCCAAAGCGCTTACGTGTCGTTCATCAACCCTCGCAGTTTTGGCGATTCTGGCCCGTTTGTGGACTATTACTCACTGTTTTGGGGTCTCGGGTGATTTCCACGATTGGCGAACCCAAAATGGCGCTTACGTGTCGGTCATCAACACTTTCGCGATTTTGGCGATTCGGCCCGTTTGTGGACTATTAATCACTTTTGTTTTTGGGACTATCTCGGGTTTTGGGTTCCACGGTGATTTCGAACCCCGAGTGCGCTTACGTGTCGGTCATCAACCCTCGCAGTTTTGGCGATTCTGGCCCGTTTGTGGACTATTACTCACTTTTTGGGGTCTCGGGTGATTTCCACGATTGCGAACCCAAGTGCGCTTACGTGTCGGTCATCAACACTCGCGATTTTGGCGATTCGGCCCGTTTGTGGACTATTAATCACTTGTTTTGGGTCTGATTTCCACGATTGTGATTGCGCTTACGTGTTCATCAACCCTCGCGATTTTGCGATTCGGCCCGTTCATGGACTATTAATCACTGTTTTGGGGTCTCGGGTGATTTCCACGATTAATCGAACCCGAAGTGCGCTTACGTGTCGGTCATCAACCCTTAGCGCCCGAAGTGCGCTTTTGGCGATTCAACACCGTTTTGTGGACTATTACTCACTATTACTCACTGTTTTGGGTCTCGGGTGATTTCCACGATTGGCGAACCCAAAGTGCGCTTACGTGTCGGTCATCAACCCTCGCGCGTTTTGGCGATTCGGGCCCGTTTGTGGACTATTACTCACTGTTTTGGGGTCTCGGGTGATTTCCACGATTAACGAACCCAAAAGTGCGCTTACGTGTCGGTCATCAACCCTCGCGCGATTTGGCGATTCGGCCCGTTTGTGGACTATTACTCACTATTACTCACTGTTTTGGGGTCTCGGGTGATTTCCACGATTAGCGAACCCAAGTGCGCTTACGTGTCGGTCATCAACCCTCGCGATTTTGGCGATTCTGGCCCGTTTGTGGACTATTACTCACTGTTTTGGGGTCTCGGGTGATTTCCACGATTAGCGAACCCAAAGTGCGCTTACGTGTCGGTCATCAACCCTCGCGAGTTTGGCGATTCTGGCCCGTTTGTGGACTATTACTCACTTTGTGGACTTTACTCACTGGGGTCTCGGGTGATTTCCACGATTAGCGAACCCAAAGTGCGCTTACGTGTCGGTCATCAACACTCGCGAGTTTTGGCGATTCTGGCCCGTTTGTGGACTATTACTCACTGTTTTGGGGTCTCGGGTGATTTCCACGATTAGCGAACCCAAAGTGCGCTTACGTGTCGGTCATCAACCCTCGCGAGTTTTGGCGATTCTGGCCCGTTTGTGGACTATTACTCACTGTTTTGGGGTCTCGGGTGATTTCCACGATTGGCGAACCCAAAGTGCGCTTACGTTACGTGTCGGTCATCAACCCTCGCGATTTTGGCGATTCGGCCCGTTTGTGGACTATTACTCACTGTTTTGGGTTCTCGGGTGATTTCCACGATTATTTCCGAAGTGCGCGATTACGTGTTGGGTCATCAACCCTTCGCGATTTTGGCGATTCGATTCGTGGCCTTTTGGCGATTCTGGCCCGTTTGTGGACTATTACTCACTGTTTTGGGTCTCGGGTGATTTCCACGATTAGCGAACCCAAGTGCGCTTACGTGTCGGTCATCAACCCTCGCGTTTTGGCGATTCTGGCCCGTTTGTGGACTATTACTCACTGTTTTGGGGTCTCGGGTGATTTCCACGATTAACGAACCCAAAGTGCGCTTACGTGTCGGTCATCAACCCTCGCGATTTGGCGATTCTGGCCCGTTTGTGGACTATTACTCACTGTTTTGGGGTCTCGGTGATTTCCACGATTAGCGAACCCAAAGTGCGCTTACGTGTCGGTCATCAACACTTCGCATGTTTTGGCGATTCGGCCCGTTTGTGGACTATTAATCACTGTTTTGGGTTCTCGGGTGATTTCCACGATTAACGAACCCGAAGTGCGCTTACGTGTCGGTCATCAACCCTCGCGGTTTTGGCGATTCTGGCCCGTTTGTGGACTATTACTCACTGTTTTGGGGGGGTCTCGGGTGATTTCCACGATTAGCGATTTCCCGAAGTGCGCTTACGTGTCGGTCATCAACCTTCGCGATTTTGGCGATTCGGCCCGTTTGTGGACTATTACTCACTGTTTTGGGGTCCCGGAGTGATTTCCACGATTGACGAACCCCAACGTGCGCTTACGTGTCGGTCATCAACACTCGCAGTTTTGGCCGAGTCTGGCCCGTTTGTGGACTATTACTCACTGTTTTGGGGGTGATTTCCACGATTGGAACCCATTTCCAACCTCGATTTTGGCGATTCCCCGTTTGTGGACTATTACTCACTGTTTTGGGGTCTCGGTGATTTCCACGATTAGCGAACCCAAGTGCGCTTACAACCATCAACCCTCGCAGTTTTGGCGATTCTGGCCCGTTTGTGGACTATTACTCACTGTTTTTTGGGGTCTCGGGTGATTTCCACGATTAACGAACCCTCGGTGCGCTTACGTGTCGGTCATCAACCCTCGCAGTTTTGGCCTATTCTAGCCCGTTTTGTGGACTATTACTCACTGTTTTGGGGTCTCGGAGTGATTTCCACAATTGACGAACCCCAAGGTACACTTACGTGTCGGTCATCAACACTCGCTGTTTTTGCCGATTCTGGCCCGTTTTGTGGACTATTACTCAGTGTTTTGGGGTCTCGGAGTGATTTCCACGATTGACGAACCCAAAGGTGCGCTTACGTGTCGGTCATCAACCCTCGCGATTTTGCGATTCGGCCCGTTTGTGGACTATTACTCATTGTTTTTGGGGTCTCGGGTGATTTCCACGATTGGCGAACCCGAGTGCGCTTACGTGTCGGTCATCAACCCTCGCAGTTTTGGCGATTCGGCCCGTTTGTGGACTATTACTCACTTGTTTTGGGTTCTCGGGTGATTTCCACGATTAACGAACCGGGTGATGCGCTTACGCTTACCCCGATTCTGCCCGTTTCATGGACTATTACTCACTTACGTTTTGGGGTCTCGGGTGATTTCCACGATTGGCGAACCGAAATGCGCTTACGTGTCGGTCATCAACCCTCGCGTTTTGGCGATTCTGGCCCGTTTGTGGACTATTACTCACTGTTTTGGGTTCTCGGGTGATTTCCACGATTAACGAACCCAAGTGCGCTTACGTGTCGGTCATCAACCCTCGCAGTTTTTTGTGGCGATTCTGGCCCGTTTGTGGACTATTCATCAACTTGTTTTGGGGTCTCGGGTGATTTCCACGATTTTCCACGAACCCGAACCCAAAGTGCGCTTACGTGTCGGTCATCAACCCTCGCGATTTTGGCGATTCTGGCCCGTTTGTGGACTATTACTCACTGTTTTGGGGTCTCGGGTGATTTCCACGATTTGTGGACTATTAACCTCGGGTGATTTCCACGATTAGCGAACCCAAAGTGCGCTTACGTGTCGGTCATCAACCCTTTCGCGATTTTGGCGATTCTGGCCCGTTTGTGGACTATTACTCACTGTTTTGGGGTCTCGGGTGATTTCCACGATTGGCGAACCCAAAGTGCGCTTACGTGTCGGTCATCAACCCTCGCGATTTTGCGATTCTGCCCGTTTGTGGACTATTACTCACTGTTTTGGGTTCTCGGGTGATTTCCACGATTAACGAACCCAAAGTGCGCTTACGTGTCGGTCATCAACCCTCGCGATTTTGGCGATTCTGGCCCGTTTGTGGACTATTACTCACTGTTTTGGGTTCTCGGGTGATTTCCACGATTAACGAACCCAAAGTGCGCTTACGTGTCGGTCATCAACCCTCGCGTTTTGGCGATTTTGTGGACGATTACTCACTGCCCGTTTCGGGACTATTACTCATTACGTGTTCATCATCAACCCTCGCGGTTTTGGCGATTCTGGCCCGTTTGTGGACTATTACTCATTGTTTTGGGGTCTCGAATTTCCACGATTGGCGAACCCGAAGCGCTTACGTGGGTCAACCCTCGCGATTTTGGCGATTCTGGCCCGTTTGTGGACTATTACTCACTGTTTTGGGGTCTCGGGTGATTTCCACGGGGTCTCGGGTGATTTCCCGATTACGAACCCAAGTGCGCTTACGTGTCGGTCATCAACCCTCGCGATTTTGGCGATTCTGGCCCGTTTGTGGACTATTACTCACTGTTTTGGGGTCTCGGGTGATTTCCACGATTAGCGAACCCAAGTGCGCTTACGTGTCGGTCATCAACCCTCGCGGTTTTGGCGATTCTGGCCCGTTTGTGGACTATTACTCACTGTTTTGGGGTCTCGGGTGATTTCCACGATTAGCGAACCCAAAGTGCGCTTACGTGTCGGTCATCAACCCTCGCGGTTTTGGCGATTCTGCCCGTTTGTGGACTATTACTCACTGTTTTGGGTTCTCGGGTGATTTCCACGATTTTGGCGATTCTGGCCCGTTTGTGGACTATTCATTTGTTTTGGGGTCTCGGGTGATTTCCACGATTGCGAACCCCAAGTGCGCTTACGTGTCGGTCATCAACCCTCGCAGTTTTGGCGATTCTGGCCCGTTTGTGGACTATTACTCACTGTTTTGGGGTCTCGGGTGATTTCCACGATTAGCGAACCCAAAGTGCGCTTACGTGTCGGTCATCAACCCTCGCGATTTTGGCGATTCGGCCCGTTTGTGGACTATTACTCACTGTTTTGGGGTCTCGGGTGATTTCCACGATTGGCGAACCCAAAGTGCGCTTACGTGTCGGTCATCAACCCTCGCGATTTTGGCGATTCGGCCCGTTTGTGGACTATTAATCACTGTTTTGGGGTCTCGGAGTGATTTCCACGATTAACGAACCCCGGAGTGCGCTTACGTGTCGGTCATCAACCCTCGCAGTTTTGGCGATTCTGGCCCGTTTGTGGTCTATTTTTGGCGATTCTGGCCCGTTTTGGGGTCTCACTGTTTTGGTGATTTCCACGATTTCCACGATTGCGAACCCAAAGTGCGCTTACGTGTCGGTCATCAACCCTCGCAGTTTTGGCCGATTCTGGCCCGTTTTGTGGACTATTACTCACTGTTTTGGGGTCTCGGAGTGATTTCCACGATTGACGAACCCAAGTGCGCTTACGTGTCGGTCATCAACCCTTTCGCGATTTTGGCGATTCGGCCCGTTTGTGGACTATTATTCACTTTGTGTATTACTCACTGTTTTGGGGTCTCGGGTGATTTCCACGATTAGCGAACCCAAAGTGCGCTTACGTGTCGGTCATCAACCCTCGCGATTTTGGCGATTCTGCCCGTTTGTGGACTATTACTCACTGTTTTGGGGTCTCGGGTGATTTCCACGATTAGCGAACCCAAAGTGCGCTTACGTGTCGGTCATCAACCCTTCGCGATTCTGTTTTGGCGATTCTGGGGGTCCGGGTTTTCCACGATGGACTATTGCGCTTACGTGTCGGTCATCAACCCTCGCAGTTTTGGCGATTCTGGCCCGTTTTGGGACTATTACTCACTGGGGGTCTCGGGTGATTTCCACGATTAGCGAACCCAAAGTGCGCTTACGTGTCGGTCATCAACCTTTCGCGTTTTGGCGATTCTGGCCCGTTTTGTGGACTATTAATCACTGTTTTGGGTTCTCGGAGTGATTTCCACGATTAACGAACCCGTGCGCTTACGTGTCGGTCATCAACCCTCGCGGTTTTGGCGATTCGGCCCGTTTGTGGTCTATTACTCACTTCTGCCCGTTTGGGGTCTCACTGGGTGATTTTCCGATTAGCGAACCCGGAGTGCGCTTTTGTGTCGGTCATCAACCCTCGCGTTTTGGCGATTCTGGCCCGTTTGTGGACTATTACTCACTGTTTTGGGTTCTCGGTGATTTCCCACGATTAACGAACCCGAAGTGTGCGCTTACGTGTCGGTCATCAACCCTCGCAGTTTTGGCCGATTCTGGCCCGTTTTGTGGACTATTACTCACTGTTTTGGGTTCTCGGGTGATTTCCACGATTAGCGAACCCAAAGTGCGCTTACGTGTCGGTCATCAACACTTCGCGAGTTTTGGCGATTCGGCCCGTTTGTGGACTATTACTCACTTTTTGGGGTCTTTGGTGATTTCCACGATTTTGGGTTCGATTTCCACGATTAACGAACCCAAAGTGCGCTACGTGTCGGTCATCAACCCTCGCGATTTTGGCGATTCTGCCCGTTTGTGGACTATTACTCACTGTTTTGGGGTCTCGGGTGATTTCCACGATTAGCGAACCCAAAGTGCGCTTACGTGTCGGTCATCAACCTTCGCAGTTTTTGGCGATTCTGGCCCGTTTGTGGACTATTACTCACTGTTTTGGGGTCTCGGGTGATTTCCACGATTAGCGAACCCAAAGTGCGCTTCGTGTCGGTCATCAACCTCTCGCGATTTGGCGATTCGGCCCGTTTGTGGACTATTACTCACTGTTTTGGGTTCTCGGGTGATTTCCACGATTAACGAACCCCAAAGTGCGCTTCGTGTGTCGGTCATCAACCCTTCGCGGTTTTGGCGATTCGGCCCGTTTGTGGACTATTACTCACTGTTTTGGGTTCTCGGGTGATTTCCACGATTAACGAACCCAAAGTGCGCTTACGTGTCGGTCATCAACCCTCGCGATTTTGGCGATTCTGCCCGTTTGTGGACTATTACTCACTGTTTTGGGGTCTCGGGTGATTTCCACGATTAACGAACCCAAAGTGCGCTTACATGTCGGTCATCAACCCTTTTGTGGACTATTACTCACTGTTTTGGCGATTTCCACGATTGGAACCCGTTTACGTGTGGTCATCAACCCTCACTTTTGGCGATTCTGGCCCGTTTGTGGACTATTACTCACTGTTTTGGGTTCTCGGGTGATTTCCACGATTGCGCTTACGAACCCAAAGCGCTTACTTGTCGGTCATCAACCCTCGCGGTTTTGGCGATTCGGCCCGTTTGTGGACTATTACTCACTGTTTTGGGTCTCTCGTGATTTTCACGATTAGCGAACCCAAAAGTGCGCTTACGTGTCGGTCATCAACCCTCGCGGATTTGGCGATTCGGCCCGTTTGTGGACTATTACTCACTTACTCACTGTTTGGGGTCTCGGGTGATTTCCACGATTAACGAACCCAAAGTGCGCTTACGTGTCGGTCATCAACCCTCGCAGTTTTGGCGATTCTGGCCCGTTTGTGGACTATTACTCACTGTTTTGGGGTCTCGGGTGATTTCCACGATTAGCGAACCCAAAGTGCGCTTACGTGTCGGTCATCAACCCTTTCGCAGTTTTGGCGATTCTGGCCCGTTTTGTGGACTATTACTCACTTTTTTGGGGTCTCGGAGTGATTTCCACGATTGACGAACCCAAAGGTGCGCTTACGTGTCGGTCATCAACCCTCGCGATTTTGGCGATTCTGGCCCGTTTGTGGACTATTACTCACTGTTTTGGGGTCTCGGGTGATTTCCACGATTAGCGAACCCAAAATGCGCTTACGTGTCGGTCATCAACCTTTCGCGGTTTTGGCGATTCTGGCCCGTTTGTGGACTATTACTCACTGTTTTGGGTCTCGGGTGATTTCCACGATTAGCGAACCCAAGTGCGCTTACGTGTCGGTCATCAACCCTCGCAGTTTTGGCGATTCGGCCCGTTTGTGGACTATTACTCACTGTTTTGGGTTCTCGGAGTGATTTCCACGATTAACGAACCCCGGGGTGCGCTTACGTGTCGGTCATCAACCCTCGCGATTTTTCTGGCGATTCGGGTGATTATGATTGGCGAACCCGGTGCGCTTTTTGGGGTCTCGGGCGATTTCCCGTTTGTGGACTATTACTCACTGTTTTGGGGTCTCGGGTGATTTCCACGATTAGCGACCCCCAAGTGCGCTTACGTCGGTCATCAACCCTCGCAGTTTTGGCCGATTCTGGCCCGTTTTGTGGACTATTACTCACTGTTTTGGGTTCTCGGAGTGATTTCCACGATTAACGAACCCCGGAGTGCGCTTACGTGTCGGTCATCAACCCTCGCAGTTTTGGCGATTCTGGCCCGTTTTGTGGACTATTACTCACTTTGTTTTGGGGTCTCGGGTGATTTCCACGATTAGCGAACCCAAAGCGCTTACGTGTCGGTCATCAACCCTCGCGCTTTTTGGCGATTCGATTCGGCCCGTTTGTGGACTATTACTCACTGTTTTGGGGTCTCGGGTGATTTCCACGATTAGCGAACCCAAAGTGCGCGCTTACGTGTCGGTCATCAACCCTCGGTCATCAACCCTCGCGATTTGGCGATTCTGCCCGTTTGTGGACTATTACTCACTGTTTTGGGGTCTCGGGTGATTTCCACGATTAGCGAACCCAAAGCGCTTACGTGTCGGTCATCAACCCTCGCGTTTTGGCGATTCTGGCCCGTTTGTGGACTATTACTCACTTGTTTTGGGGTCTCGGGTGATTTCCACGATTAGCGAACCCAAGTGCGCTTACGTGTCGGTCATCAACCCTCGCAGTTTTGGCGATTCGGCCCGTTTGTGGACTATTACTCACTGTTTTGGGGTCTCGGGTGATTTCCACGATTAGCGAACCCAAGTGCGCTTACGTGTCGGTCATCAACCCTCGCGATTTTGGCGATTCTGGCCCGTTTGTGGACTATTACTCACTGTTTTGGGGTCTCGGGTGATTTCCACGATTGGCGAACCCAAAGTGCGCTTACGTGTCGGTCATCAACAACCTCGCGTTTTGGCGATTCGGCCCGTTTGTGGACTATTACTCACTTGTTTTGGGGTCTCGGGTGATTTCCACGATTAGCGAACCCAAAGCGCTTACGTGTCGGTCATCAACCCTCGCGATTTTGGCGATTCGGCCCGTTTGTGGACTATTACTCACTGTTTTGGGGTCTCGGGTGATTTCCACGATTAACGAACCCAAAGTGCGCTTACGTGTCGGTCATCAACAACCTTTCGCGTTTTGGCGATTCTGCCCGTTTGTGTTTTGGACTATTACTCACTGTTTTGGGGTCTCGGGTGATTTCCACGATTAACGAACCCGAGTGGACTATTAATCGTTTTGGGTTCTCGGGTGATTTCCACGATTAACGAACCCAAAGTGCGCTTACGTGTCGGTCATCAACCCTC
Source organism: Aegilops longissima (assembly GCA_021605205.1). Taxonomy (NCBI): domain Eukaryota; kingdom Viridiplantae; phylum Streptophyta; class Magnoliopsida; order Poales; family Poaceae; genus Aegilops; species Aegilops longissima. Next base: position 13,197,803 of record CM038679.1, read on the forward strand.
GCGGTTTTGGACTATTACTCACTGTTTTGGCGATTTCTGGCCCGTTTGTGGACTATTACTCATTGTTTTGGGGCCCGTTTTATTACTCACTGTTTTGGGTCTCGGGTGATTTCCACGATTGGCGAACCCAAAAGTGCGCTTACGTGTCGGTCATCAACCCTCGCGATTTTGGCGATTCTGGCCCGTTTGTGGACTATTACTCACTGTTTTGGGTCTCGGGTGATTTCCACGATTAACGAACCCAAAGTGCGCTTACGTGTCGGTCATCAACCCTCGCAGTTTTGGCGATTCGGCCCGTTTGGTGGACTATTACTCACTGTTTTGGGGTCTCGGGTGATTTCCACGATTGGCGAACCCAAAGTGCGCTTACGTGTCGGTCATCAACACTTTTCGCGAGTTTGGCGATTCTGGCCCGTTTGTGGACTATTACTCACTGTTTTGGGTTTTGGGGTCTCGGGTGATTTCCACGATTGACGAACCCAAAGTGCGCTTACGTGTCGGTCATCAACCCTCGCAGTTTTGGCCGATTCTGGCCCGTTTGTGGACTATTACTCACTGTTTTGGGGTCTCGGGTGATTTCCACGATTAGCGAACCCAAAGTGCGCTTACGTGTCATCAACCCTCGCGATTTTGGCGATTCTGGCCCGTTTGTGGACTATTACTCACTGTTTTGGGTTCTCGGGTGATTTCCACGATTAACGCGAACCCGAGTGCGCTTTTGTGGACGTGTCGGTCATCAACGGTCATCAACCCTCGCAGTTTTGGCGATTCTGCCCGTTTGTGGACTATTACTCACTGTTTTGGGGTCTCGGGTGATTTCCACGATTAGCGAACCCAAAGTGCGCTTACGTGTCGGTCATCAACCCTCGCGATTTTGGCGATTCTGGCCCGTTTGTGGACTATTACTCACTGTTTTGGGGTCTCGGGTGATTTCCACGATTAGCGAACCCAAAGTGCGCTTACGTGTCGGTCATCAACCCTCGCGATTTTGGCGATTCTGGCCCGTTTGTGGACTATTACTCACTGTTTTGGGTTCTCGGGTGATTTCCACGATTAACGAACCCAAGTGTGCGCTTACGTGTCGGTCATCAACCCTCGCGATTTTGGCGATTCGGCCCGTTTGTGGACTATTACTCACTTTTTTGGGGTCTCGGGTGATTTCCACGATTAGCGAACCCAAGTGCGCTTACGTGTCGGTCATCAACCCTCGCAGTTTTGGCGATTCGGCCCGTTTGTGGACTATTACTCACTGTTTTGGGGTCTCGGGTGATTTCCACGATTAACGAACCCGAGTGCGCTTCGTGTCGGTCATCAACCCTTTGCAGTTTTGGCGATTCTGGCCCGTTTGTGGACTATTACTCACTCATCAACCTGGGTTTTGGCGATTCGGCCCGTTTGTGATTTCCACTGATTGGCGGGGTGATTTCCACGACCGAACCCAAAGTGCGCTTACGTGTCGGTCATCAACCCTCGCAGTTTTGGCCGATTCTGGCCCGTTTGTGGACTATTACTCACTTGTTTTTTGGGTTCTCGGGTGATTTCCACGATTAGCGAACCCAAAGTGCGCTTACGTGTCGGTCATCAACCCTCGCGATTTTGGCGATTCTGGCCCGTTTGTGGACTATTACTCACTGTTTTGGGGTCTCGGGTGATTTCCACGATTAACGAACCCAAGTGCGCTTACGTGTCGGTCATCAACCCTCGCGTTTTGGCGATTCTGCCCGTTTTGTGGACTATTACTCACTGTTTTGGGGTCTCGGGTGATTTCCACGATTAGCGAACCCGAAGTGCGCTTACGTGTCGGTCATCAACCCTCGCGATTTTGGCGATTCTGCCCGTTTGTGGACTATTACTCACTGTTTTGGGGTCTCGGGTGATTTCCACGATTGCGCGAACCCACCCTCGCGTGCGATTCGGCCCGTTTGTGGACTATTACTCACTGTTTTGGGGTCTCGGGTGATTTCCACGATTAACGAACCCAAAGTTTGCTTACGGTCGGTCATCAACTCACTGTTTTGGCGATTCGGCCCGTTTGGACTACTTACTCCTCACTGTTTTGGGTTCTCGGGTGATTTCCACGATTAGCGAACCCAAAGTGCGCTTACGTGTCGGTCATCAACCCTCGCAGTTTTGGCGATTCGGCCCGTTTGTGGACTATTACTCATTACTTGTTGTTTTGGGGTCTCGGGTGATTTCCACGATTAGCGAACCCAAAGTGCGCTTACGTGTCGGTCATCAACCCTCGCGATTTTGGCGATTCGGCCCGTTTGTGGACTATTACTCACTGTTTTGGGTTCTCGGGTGATTTCCACGATTAACGAACCCAAGCGCTTACGTGTCGGTCATCAACCCTCGCGATTTTGGCGATTCTGGCCCGTTTGTGGACTATTACTCACTGTTTTGGGGTCTCGGGTGATTTCCGATTAGCGAACCCGAACGCTTACGTGTCGGTCATCAACCCTCGTTTTGGCGATTCTGGCCCGTTTGTGGACTATTACTCACTGTTTTGGGTTTGGCGATTCCACGATTGGCCCGTTTGTGGACTCATTACTCACTTCTGGCCCGTTTTGGACTATTACTCACTGGGTTTTGGATTTCCACGATTAGCGAACCCAAAGTGCGCTTACGTGTCGGTCATCAACCCTCGCGTTTTGGCGATTCGGCCCGTTTGTGGACTATTACTCACTGTTTTGGGTTCTCGGGTGATTTCCACGATTAACGAACCCCACGATTAGTGCGCTTACGTGTCGGTCATCAACCCTCGCGATTTTGGCGATTCGGCCCGTTTGTGGACTATTACTCACTGTTTTGGGGTCTCGGGTGATTTCCACGATTAGCGAACCCAAAGTGCGCTTACGTGTCGGTCATCAACCCTCGCATCAACCCTTGGCGATTTTGGCGATTCGGCCCGTTTGTGGACTATTACTCACTGTTTTGGGTTCTCGGGTGATTTCCACGATTAGCGAACCCAAGTGCGCTTACGTGTCGGTCATCAACCCTCGCGGTTTTGGCGATTCTGGCCCGTTTGTGGACTATTACTCACTGTTTTGGGGTCTCGGGTGATTTCCACGATTAGCGAACCCAAAGTGCGCTTACGTGTCGGTCATCAACCCTCGCGATTTTGGCGATTCGGCCCGTTTGTGGACTATTACTCACTGTTTTGGGGTCTCGGGTGATTTCCACGATTGGCGAACCCGAGTGCGCTTACGTGTCGGTCATCAACAACCGCGCAGTTTGGCGATTCTGGCCCGTTTGTGGCCCGTTTGTGGACTATTACTCACTGTTTTGGGTTCTCGGGTGATTTCCACGATTAGCGAACCCAAAGTGCGCTTACGTGTCGGTCATCAACCCTCGCGATTTTGGCGATTCTGGCCCGTTTGTGGACTATTACTCACTGTTTTGGGTTCTCGGATTTCACGATTAGCGAACCCAAAGTGCGCTTACGTGTCGGTCATCAACCTTCGCGATTTTGGCGATTCTGCCCGTTTGTGGACTATTACTGTTTTGGGGTCATCAACCCTTTTTTGGCGATTCTGGCCCGTTTGTGGACTATTACCACTGTTTTGGGTTCTCGGGTGATTTCCACGATTGGCGAACCCAAAGTGCGCTTACATGTCGGTCATCAACACTTCGCGATTTTGGCGATTCTGGCCCGTTTGTGGACTATTACTCACTGTTTTGGGTTCTCGGGTGATTTCCACGATTAACGAACCCGAAGCGCTTACGTGTCGGTCATCAACCCTCGCAGTTTTTTTGGCGATTCGGCCCGTTTGTGGACTATTACTCACTGTTTTGGGGTCTCGGGTGATTTCCACGATTAACGAACCCGAAGTGCGCTTACGTGTCGGTCATCAACCCTCGCGATTTTGGCGATTCTGGCCCGTTTGTGGACTATTACTCACTGTTTTGGGTCTCGGGTGATTTCCACGATTGGCGAACCCAAAGTGCGCTTACGTGTCGGTCATCAACCCTCGCAGTTTTGGCGATTCGGCCCGTTTGTGGACTATTACTCACTGTTTTGGGGTCTCGGGTGATTTCCACGATTGGCGAACCCAAGTGCGCTTACGTGTCGGTCATCAACCCTCGCGAGTTTTGGCGATTCTGGCCCGTTTGTGGACTATTACTCACTGTTTTGGGTTTGGGGTCTCGGGTGATTTCCACGATTAACGAACCCAAAGTGCGCTTACGTGTCGGTCATCAACCCTCGCAGTTTTGGCGATTCTGGCCCGTTTGTGGACTATTACTCACTGTTTTGGGGTCTCGGGTGATTTCCATCAACCCTCGCACGATTTGGCGATTCCCCGTTTGTGCGCTTACACTGTCGGTCATCAACATTTCCACGATTATTTTGGCGATTCAACCCCGCGTTTTGGCGATTCTGACTATTTGTGGACTATTACTCACTTTTTTGGGGTCTCGGGTGATTTCCACGATTAGCGAACCCAAAGTGCGCTTACGTGTCGGTCATCAACCCTCGCGTTTTGGCGATTCGGCCCGTTTGTGGACTATTACTCACTGTTTTGGGTCTCGGGTGATTTCCACGATTAGCGAACCCGAAGATTTCCGATTGGCGAACCCAAAGTGCGCTTACGTGTCGGTCATCAACCCTCGCGATTTTGGCGATTCTGGCCCGTTTGTGGACTATTACTCACTGTTTTGGGGTCTCGGGTGATTTCCACGATTAACGAACCCAAAAGTGCGCTTACGTGTCGGTCATCAACCCTCGCGCGTTTGGCGATTCTGGCCCGTTTGTGGACTATTACTCATGATTACTCCCTGCCGTTTGGGGTCTCGGGTGATTTCCACGATTAACGAACCCGAAAGTGCGCTTACGTGTCGGTCATCAACCCTCGCGATTTTGGCGATTCTGGCCCGTTTGTGGACTATTACTCACTGTTTTGGGTTCTCGGGTGATTTCCACGATTAACGAACCCGAAGTGCGCTTACGTGTCGGTCATCAACAACTCGCAGTTTTTGGCGATTCTGGCCCGTTTGTGGACTATTACTCACTGTTTTTTTGGGTCTCGGGTGATTTCCACGATTAGCGAACCCAAAGTGCGCTTACGTGTCGGTCATCAACCCTCGCGATTTTGGCGATTCGGCCCGTTTGTGGACTATTACTCACTGTTTTTTGGGTCTCGGGTGATTTCCACGATTAGCGAACCCAAAGCGCTTACGTGTCGGTCATCAACCCTCGCGATTTTGGCGATTCTGGCCCGTTTGTGGACTATTACTCACTGTTTTGGGTTCTCGGGTGATTTCCACGATTAGCGAACCCCAAAGTGCGCTTACGTGTCGGTCATCAACCCTCGCGATTTGGCGATTCTGGCCCGTTTGTGGACTATTACTCACTGTTTTGGGGAACCTCGGGTGATTTCCGATTTTGGCGAACCCGTTTGTGCTATTACTCACTGTGTTTGGGGTCATCAACCTAGCGAACCCAAAGTGCGCTTCGTTCGGTCATCAACCCTCGCGATTTTGGCGATTCGGCCCGTTTCATGGACTATTACTCATGATTACCCGTTTTGGGGTCTCGGGTGATTTCCACGATTGGCGAACCCAAAGTGCGCCGTGTTACGTCATCGGTCATCAACCCTCGCAGTTTTGGCCGATTCTGGCCCGTTTCGTGGACTATTAATCATTGTTTTGGGTTCTCGGAGTGATTTCCACGATTAACGAACCCCGGGGTGCGCTTACGTGTCGGTCATCAACCCTCGCAGTTTTGGCCGATTCTGGCCCGTTTTGTGGACTATTACTCACTGTTTTGGGGTCTCGGAGTGATTTCCACGATTGACGAACCCAAAGGTGCGCTTACGTGTCGGTCATCAACCCTCGCAGTTTTGGCCGATTCTGGCCCGTTTTGTGGACTATTACTCACTGTTTTGGGGTCTCGGAGTGATTTCCACGATTCACGAACCCAAAGGTGCGCTTACGTGTCGGTCATCAACCCTCGCAGTTTTGGCCATTCTGGCCCGTTTGTGGACTATTACTCACTTACGTGTCGGTCATCAACCCTCGCGCGTTTTGGCGATTCTGGCCCGTTTGTGGACTATTACTCACTGTTTTGGGTCTCGGGTGATTTCCACGATTAACGAACCCAAAGTGCGCTTACGTGTCGGTCATCAACCCTCGCGATTTTGGCGATTCTGGCCCGTTTGTGGACTATTACTCACTGTTTTGGGGTCTCGGGTGATTTCCACGATTAGCGAACCCAAGTGCGCTTACGTGTCGGTCATCAACCCTCGCGATTTTGGCGATTCTGGCCCGTTTGTGGACTATTACTCACTGTTTTGGGGTCTCGGGTGATTTCCACGATTAGCGAACCCAAAGTGCGCTTACGTGTCGGTCATCAACCCTCGCAGTTTTGGCGATTCGATTCGGCCCGTTTGTGGACTATTACTCACTGTTTTGGGTTCTCGGGTGATTTCGATTTCCATTGGCGAACCATCAACCCTGCGCTTTCTGTCGGTCATCAACTATTACTCGCAGTTTGGGGTCTCGATTCTTCCCGTTTGTGGACTATTAATCACTGTTTTGGGGTTCTCGGGTGATTTCTATTACTCACTTTTTGAACCTCGGGTTTCGCTTACGTGAACCCAAGTGCGCTTACGTCATCATCAACCCTCGCAGTTTTGGCGATTCGGCCCGTTTGTGGACTATTACTCACTGTTTTGGGGTCTCGGGTGATTTCCACGATTGCGAACCCCAAGTGCGCTTACGTGTCGGTCATCAACCCTCGCGTTTTGGCGATTCTGGCCCGTTTGTGGACTATTACTCACTGTTTTGGGGTCTCGGGTGATTTCCACGATTAACGAACCCAAAGTGCGCTTTACGTGTCGGTCATCAACCCTCGCGATTTTGGCGATTCTGGCCCGTTTGTGGACTATTACTCACTGTTTTGGGTTCTCGGGTGATTTCCACGATTTTCGAACCGAAGTGCGCTTACGTGTCGGTCATCAACCCTCGCGATTTTGGCGATTCTGGCCCGTTTGTGGACTATTACTCACTGTTTTGGGTTCTCGGGTGATTTCCACGATTAGCGAACCCAAAGCGCTTACGTGTCGGTCATCAACCCTCGCGATTTTGGCGATTCGGCCCGTTTGTGGACTATTACTCACTGTTTTGGGGTCTCGTGATTTCCACGATTTCGCTTACGTGTCGGTCATCAACCCTCGAATTCCCCGTTTGTGGACTATTACTCACTGTTTTGGGTCTTTCCACGATTGGCGATTCCCCGTTTGTGGACTATTACTCACTGTGCGGTCTTGATTTCCACGATTAGCGAACCCAAAGTGCGCTTACGTGTCGGTCATCAACACTCGCGATTTTGGCGATTCTGGCCCGTTTGTGGACTATTACTCACTGTTTTGGGGTCTCGGGTGATTTCCACGATTAACGAACCCCCGGTGCGCTTCGTGTCGGTCATCAACCCTCGCAGTTTTGGCGATTCGGCCCGTTTGTGGACTATTACTCACTGTTTTGGGGTCTCGGGTGATTTCCACGATTAGCGAACCCAAAATGCGCTTACGTGTCGGTCATCAACCCTCGCGATTTTGGCGATTCTGGCCCGTTTGTGGACTATTACTCACTGTTTTGGGTTCTCGGGTGATTTCCACGATTTACGGCGATCAACCCCCAAAGCGATGCGCTTTGTGGACTATTACGGTCATCAACCCTCTCGGGTGATTTCCACGATTGGCGATTCTGGCCCGTTTCATCATCAACTATTTTGGCGATTCGGCCCGTTTGTGGACTATTACTCACTGTTTTGGGGTCTCGGGTGATTTCCACGATTAGCGAACCCAAAGTGCGCTTACGTGTCGGTCATCAACCCTCGCAGTTTTGGCGATTCTGGCCCGTTTGTGGACTATTACTCACTGTTTTGGGGTCTCGGGTGATTTCCACGATTAGCGAACCCAAAGTGCGCTTACGTGTCGGTCATCAACCCTCGCGATTTTGGCGATTCTGGCCCGTTTGTGGACTATTACTCACTTTGTGGACTATTACTCACTGTTTTGGGGTCTCGGGTGATTTCCACGATTAGCGAACCCAAAGTGCGCTTACGTGTCGGTCATCAACCCTCGCGCAGTTTTGGCGATTCTGGCCCGTTTGTGGACTATTACTCACTGTTTTGGGTTCTCGGGTGATTTCCACGATTAGCGAACCCAAAGTGCGCTTACGTGTCGGTCATCAACCCTCGCGAGTTTTGGCGATTCTGGCCCGTTTGTGGACTATTACTCACTGTTTTGGGGTCTCGGGTGATTTCCACGATTAGCGAACCCAAAGTGCGCTTACGTGCCGGTCATCAACACTCGCAGTTTTGGCCGATTCTGGCCCGTTTCGTGGACTATTACTCACTGTTTTGGGGTCTCGGAGTGATTTTCACGATGAACGAACCCGATTGTGCGCTTACGTGCCGGTCATCAGCACTCGCAGTTTTGGCGATTCTGCCCGTTTTTGTGGACTATTACTCACTGTTTTGGGTTCGGGTGATTTCCACGATTAACGAACCCAAAGTGCGCTTACGTGTCGGTCATCAACCCTCGCAGTTTTGGCGATTCGGCCCGTTTGTGGACTATTACTCACTGTTTTGGCCCGTTTCGGGTGGGTTTCCACCACGATTGGCGAACCCAAAGTGCGCTTACGTGTCGGTCATCAACAACCTCGCGATTTTGGCGATTCTGGCCCGTTTGTGGACTATTACTCACTGTTTTGGGGTCTCGGGTGATTTCCACGATTAACGAACCCAAAGTGCGCTTACGTGTCGGTCATCAACCCTCGCGAGTTTGGCGATTCTGGCCCGTTTGTGGACTATTACTCACTGTTTTGGGGTCTCGGGTGATTTCCACGATTAACCCGAGCGCCCAAACGCTTTGTGGACTATTACTCACTGTCGGTCATCAACCCGCTTCGTGTCGGTCATCAACCCTCGCAGTTTTGGCGATTCTGGCCCGTTTGTGGACTATTACTCACTGTTTTGGGGTCTCGGGTGATTTCCACGATTAACCCTCGCGAACCCAAATGCGCCCGGTGCGCTTACGTGTCGGTCATCAACCCTCGCGAGTTTGGCGATTCTGGCCCGTTTGTGGACTATTACTCACTGTTTTGGGGTCTCGGGTGATTTCCACGATTAACGAACCCAAAGTGCGCTTACGTGTCGGTCATCAACACTTCGCAGTTTTGGCGATTCTGGCCCGTTTGTGGACTATTACTCACTGTTTTGGGTTCTCGGGTGATTTCCACGATTAACGAACCCGAAGTGCGCTTACGTGTCGGTCATCAACCCTCGCAGTTTTGGCGATTCTGGCCCGTTTGTGGACTATTACTCACTGTTTTTTGGGTCTCGGGTGATTTCCACGATTGGCGAACCCGAGTGCGCTTACGTGTCGGTCATCAACCCTCGCGTTTTTGCGATTCTGGCCCGTTTGTGGACTATTACTCACTGTTTTGGGGTCTCGGGTGATTTCCACGATTAACGAACCCAAGTGCGCTTACGTGTCGGTCATCAACCCTCGCGATTTGGCGATTCTGGCCCGTTTGTGGACTATTACTCATGATTACGGCCCGTTTTGGGGTCTCGGGTGATTTCCACGATTGGCGAACCCGAAGTGCGCTTACGTGTCGGTCATCAACACTTTCGCGATTTGGCGATTCTCCCGTTTGTGGACTATTACTCACTGTTTTGGGTTCTCGGGTGATTTCCGATTAGCGAACCCAAAGTGCGCTTACGTGTCGGTCATCAACCCTCGCGTTTTGGCGATTCTGGCCCGTTTGTGGACTATTACTCACTGTTTTGGGTTCTCGGGTGATTTCCACGATTAACGAACCCGGTGCGCTTACGTGTCGGTCATCAACCCTCGCGAGTTTGGCGATTCTGGCCCGTTTGTGGACTATTACTCACTGTTTTGGGGTCTCGGGTGATTTCCACGATTAACGAACCCAAAGTGCGCTTACGTCGGTCATCAACACTCGCGGCCGTTTTGGACTATTAATCGATTCTCGGCCCGTTTGAACCCAAGTGCGCTTATTACTCAACAACTTTCGCGCAGTTTTGGCGATTCTGGCCCGTTTGTGGACTATTACTCACTGTTTTGGGGTTTGGGGTCGGGTGATTTCCACGATTAGCGAACCCAAAGTGCGCTTACGTGTCGGTCATCAACCCTCGCAGTTTTGGCGATTCTGGCCCGTTTGTGGACTATTACTCACTGTTTTGGGGTCTCGGGTGATTTCCACGATTAGCGAACCCAAAGTGCGCTTACGTGTCGGTCATCAACCCTCGCGCGTTTTGGCGATTCGGCCCGTTTTGTGGACTATTACTCACTGTTTTGGGGTCTCGGAGTGATTTCCACGATTGACGAACCCAAAGGTGCGCTTACGTGTCGGTCATCAACCCTCGCAGTTTTGGCCGATTCTGGCCCGTTTTGTGGACTATTACTCACTGTTTTGGGGTCTCGGAGTGATTTCCACGATTGACGAACCCAAAGGTGCGCTTACGTGTCGGTCATCAACCCTCGCGTTTTGGCGATTCGGCCCGTTTGTGGACTATTACTCACTGTTTTGGGTTCTCGGGTGATTTCCACGATTAACGAACCCAAAGTGCGCTTCGTGTCGGTCATCATCAACCCTCGCGATTTTGGCGATTTCGCGTTGTCGGTCATCAACCCTCGCAGTTTTGGCGATTCTGGCCCGTTTGTGGACTATTACTCACTGTTTTGGGGTCTCGGGTGATTTCCACGATTAGCGAACCCCAAAGCGCTTACGTGTCGGTCATCAACCCTCGCGATTTTGGCGATTCTGGCCCGTTTGTGGACTATTACTCACTGTTTTGGGGTCTCGGGTGATTTCCACGATTGGCGAACCCAAAGTGCGCTTACGTGTCGGTCATCAACCCTCGCGATTTTGGCGATTCTGGCCCGTTTGTGGTCTATTACTCATTCTTTGTGGACTATTACTCACTGTTTTGGGGTCTCGGGTGATTTCCACGATTAGCGAACCCAAAGTGCGCTTACGTGTCGGTCATCAACACTCGCGCAGTTTTGGCGATTCTGCCCGTTTGTGGACTATTACTCACTGTTTTGGGGTCTCGGGTGATTTCCACGATTGGCGAACCCAAAGTGCGCTTACGTGTCGGTCATCAACCCTCGCGGTTTTGGCGATTCGGCCCGTTTGTGGACTATTACTCACTGTTTTGGGGTCTCTCGGTGATTTCCACGATTGCGAACCCAAAGTGCGCTTACGTGTCGGTCATCAACCCTCGCGATTTTGGCGATTCTGGCCCGTTTGTGGACTATTACTCACTGTTTTGGGTTCTCGGGTGATTTCCACGATTACGAACCCAAACGCTTCGTGTCGGTCATCAACCCTCGCACCCTGGCGATTCTGGCCCGTTTGTGGACTATTACTCACTGTTTTGGGGTCTCGGGTGATTTCCACGATTTACGAACCCAAGTGTGCGCTTTCGCGGGCGATTCTGGCCCGTTTCATGGCTATTTCATCAACCCTTTGGCGTTTTGGCGATTCTGGCCCGTTTATGGACTATTACTCACTGTTTTGGGGTCTCGGGTGATTTCCACGATTGGCGAACCCAAAGTGCGCTTACGTGTCGGTCATCAACCCTCGCGCGATTTGGCGATTCTGGCCCGTTTGTGGACTATTACTCACTGTTTTGGGGTCTCGGGTGATTTCCACGATTAGCGAACCCAAAGTGCGCTTACGTGTCGGTCATCAACCCTCGCATGATTTTGGCGATTCTGGCCCGTTTGTGGACTATTACTCACTGTTTTGGGGTCTCGGAGTGATTTCCACGATTGACGAACCCAAAGGTGCGCTTACGTGTCGGTCATCAACCCTCGCGATTTTGGCGATTCGGCCCGTTTGTGGACTATTACTCACTGTTTTGGGTTCTCGGGTGATTTCCACGATTAGCGAACCCAAGTGCGCTTACGTGTCGGTCATCAACCCTCGCAGTTTTGGCGATTCGGCCCGTTTGTGGACTATTACTCACTTTTTACGCATCAACCCTCGCAGTTTGGGGTCTCGGGTGATTTCCACGATTGGGGTCGATTTCCCAACCCAAAGTGCGCTTACGTGTCGGTCATCAACACTTTCGCGATTTTGGCGATTCTGGCCCGTTTCGTGGACTATTAATCACTGTTTTGGGTTCTCGGAGTGATTTCCACGATTAACGAACCCCGGGGTGCGCTTACGTGTCGGTCATCAACCCTCGCGATTTTGGCGATTCGGCCCGTTTGTGGACTATTACTCACTGTTTTGGGGTCTCGGGTGATTTCCACGATTGCGAATTCCCCGTTTGTGGACTATTACTCAATTAGCGAACCCAAAGCGCTTACGTGTCGGTCATCAACACTTTCGCGTTTTGGCGATTCTGGCCCGTTTGTGGACTATTAATCACTGTCTTGGGTTCTCGGGTGATTTCCACGATTAACGAACCCAAAGTGCGCTTACGTGTCGGTCATCAACCCTCGCGGTTTTTGGCGATTCTGGCCCGTTTGTGGACTATTACTCACTGTTTTGGGGTTTCGGGTGATTTCCACGATTAGCGAACCCAAACCCAAAGCGCTTACGTGTCGGTCATCAACCCTCGCGATTTTGGCGATTCTGGCCCGTTTGTGGACTATTACTCACTGTTTTGGGGTCTCGGGTGATTTCCACGATTAGCGAACCCAAAGCGCGCTTCGTGTCGGTCATCAACCCTCGCGCGTTTTGGCGATTCTGGCCCGTTTGTGGACTATTACTCACTGTTTTGGGGTCTCGGGTGATTTCCACGATTAGCGAACCCAAAAGTGCGCTTACGTGTCGGTCATCAACCCTCGCGATTTTGGCGATTCTGGCCCGTTTGTGGACTATTACTCACTGTTTTGGGGTCTCGGGTGATTTCCACGATTAGCGAACCCAAGTGCGCTTACGTGTCGGTCATCAACACTCGCAGATTTGGGCGATTCTGGCCCGTTTGTGGACTATTACTCACTGTTTTGGGGTCTCGGTGATTTTTGGATTACTCGAACCCCAATTGGCGAACCCGAAGCGCTACGTGTCGGTCATCAACCCTCGCAGTTTTGGCGATTCTGGCCCGTTTGTGGACTATTACTCACTTGTTTTGGGGTCTCGGGTGATTTCCACGATTAGCGAACCCGAGTGCGCTTACGTGTCGGTCATCAACCCTCGCGTTTTGGCGATTCTGGCCCGTTTGTGGACTATTACTCACTGTTTTGGGGTTTGGGGTGATTTCCACGATTGGCGAACCCGAACCCAAAGCTTACGTGTCGGTCATCAACCCTCGCGATTTTGGCGATTCTGCCCGTTTGTGGACTATTACTCACTGTTTTGGGTTCTCGGGTGATTTCCACGATTAACGAACCCGGTGCGCTGTCGTGTTCGGTCATCAACCCTTTCGCTATTACTCACTGTTTTGGCGATTTCGGCCCGTTTACGTGGGTCTATTACTCACTGTTTTGGACTATTACTCACTGTTTTGGGGTCTCGGGTGATTTCCACGATTAACGAACCCGGTGTGCGCTTACGTGTCGGTCATCAACCCTCGCGATTTTGGCGATTCGGCCCGTTTGTGGACTATTACTCACTGTTTTGGGTTCTCGGGTGATTTCCACGATTAGCGAACCCAAAGTGCGCTTACGTGTCGGTCATCAACCCTCGCGATTTTGGCGATTCTGGCCCGTTTGTGGACTATTACTCACTGTTTTGGGGTCTCGGGTGATTTCCACGATTAGCGAACCCAAAGTGCGCTTACGTGTCGGTCATCAACCCTCGCAGTTTTGGCGATTCTGCCCGTTTGTGGACTATTACTCACTGTTTTGGGGTCTCGGGTGATTTCCACGATTAGCGAACCCAAAGTGCGCTTACGTGTCGGTCATCAACCCTCGCGATTTTGGCGATTCTGGCCCGTTTGTGGACTATTACTCACTGGGTTTTGGGGTCTCGGGTGATTTCCACGATTTGTGGACTAACCCAGGTGCGCTTTTCCACGATGTCGGTCATCAACACTCATCAACCCTCGCAGTTTTGGCGATTCTGGCCCGTTTGTGGACTATTACTCACTGTTTTGGGTTCTCGGGTGATTTCCACGATTAGCGAACCCCAAGTGCGCTTACGTGTCGGTCATCAACCCTCGCAGTTTTGGCGATTCGGCCCGTTTGTGGACTATTACTCACTTACGTTTTGGGGTCTCAACCCTGATTTCCACTATTATTACTGTTTTGGGTTCGATTTCCACGATTAGCGAACCCAGTGCGCTTACGTGTCGGTCATCAACCCTCGCAGTTTTGGCGATTCTGGCCCGTTTGTGGACTATTACTCACTGTTTTGGGGTCCGGTGATTTCCACGATTAGCGAACCCAAAGCGCTTACGTGTCGGTCATCAACCCTCGCGTTTTGGCGATTCTGGCCCGTTTGTGGACTATTACTCACTGTTTTGGGTTCCCGGAGTGATTTACACGATGAACGAACCCGATTGTGCGCTTACGTGTCGGTCATCAACCCTCGCAGTTTTGGCGATTCTGGCCCGTTTTGTGGACTATTACTCACTGTTTTGGGGTCTCGGGTGATTTCCACGATTAGCGAACCCGAGTGCGCTTACGTGTCGGTCATCAACACTTTCGCGTTTTGGCGATTCTGGCCCGTTTGTGGACTATTACTCACTGTTTTGGGTTCTCGGTGATTTCCACGATTGGCGAACCCCTCGTGCGCTTACGTTTATGGTCTATCAACACTTTCGCGATTTTGGGGTCTCGATTTCCACGATTGAACCCGTTTGCGCTTACGTGTCGGTCTATTACTTTTGGCGATTCTGGCCCGTTTGGACTATTACTCACTGATTTTGGGGTCTCGGTCTCGATTTTTCCATTAGCGAACCCAAAGGTGCGCTTACGTGTCGGTCATCAACCCTCGCAGTTTTGGCCGATTCTGGCCCGTTTTGTGGACTATTACTCACTGTTTTGGGGTCTCGGAGTGATTTCCACGATTCACGAACCCAAAGGTGCGCTTACGTGTCGGTCATCAACCCTCGCAGTTTTGGCGATTCGGCCCGTTTGTGGACTATTACTCACTGTTTTGGGGTCTCGGGTGATTTTTCACGATTGGCGAACCCAAAGTGCGCTTACGTGTCGGTCATCAACCCTCGCGATTTTGGCGATTCTGGCCCGTTTGTGGACTATTACTCACTGTTTTGGGTTCTCGGGTGATTTCCACGATTAACGAACCCAAAGTGCGCTTACGTGTCGGTCATCAACCCTCATGATTTTGCGATTCTGGCCCGTTTGTGGACTATTACTCACTGTTTTGGGGGGTCTCGGGTGATTTCCACGATTAACGAACCCAAAGTGCGCTTACGTGTCGGTCATCAACCCTTTGGCGATTCGGCCCGTTTGGCGATTCTGGCCCGTTTGTGGACTATTACTCACTTAGCGAACCCCCAGTTTTGGGGTTTGGCGATTCTGGCCCGTTTGTGGACTATTACTCACGATTTTGGGGTCTCGGGTGATTTCCACGATTGGCGAACCCAAAAGCGCTTACGTGTCGGTCATCAACCCTCGCAGTTTTGGCGATTCTGGCCCGTTTGTGGACTATTACTCACTGTTTTGGGGTCTCGGGTGATTTCCACGATTAGCGAACCCAAAGTGCGCTTACATGTCGGTCATCAACCCTCGCAGTTTTTTGCGATTCTGGCCCGTTTGTGGACTATTACTCACTTGTTTTGGGGTCTCGGGTGATTTCCACGATTAGCGAACCCAAAGTGCGCTTACGTGTCGGTCATCAACACTCGCGCGTTTTGCGATTCTGGCCCGTTTGTGGACTATTACTCACTTTGTTTTGGGGTCTCGGGTGATTTCCACGATTAACGAACCCAAAGTGCGCTTACGTGTCGGTCATCAACCTATTACTCTCGCGGTTTTGGTGATTCTGGCCCGTTTGGTGGACTATTTTGGCTCACCCGTTTGTGGACTATTACTCACTGTTTTGGGGTCTCGGGTGATTTCCACGATTGGCGAACCCAGTGCGCTTACGTGTCGGTCATCAACACTTTCGCGATTTTGGCGATTCTGGCCCATTTCGTGGACTATTAATCATTGTTTTGGGTTCTCGGAGTGATTTCCACGATTGACGAACCCAAAGGTGCGCTTACGTGTCGGTCATCAACCCTCGCGCATTTGGCGATTCGGCCCCCGTTGTGGACTATTACTCACTGTTTTGGGGTCTCGGGTGATTTCCACGATTAGCGAACCCCGGTGCGCTTACGTGTCGGTCATCAACACTTTCGAACCCAAAGTGCGCTTTTCATCAACCCTCCGATTTGGATTCCCGTTTTGTGGACTATTACTCACTGTTTTGGGGTCTCGGGTGATTTCCACGATTAGCGAACCCAAAGTGCGCTTACGTGTCGGTCATCAACCCTCGCAGTTTTGGCCGATTCTGGCCCGTTTTGTGGACTATTACTCACTGTTTTGGGTTCTCGGGTGATTTCCACGATTAGCGAACCCAAAGTGCGCTTACGTGTCGGTCATCAACCCTCGCAGTTTTGGCGATTCGGCCCGTTTGTGGACTATTACTCATGTTTTGGGGTCTCGGGTGATTTCCACGATTAGCGAACCCAAGTGCGCTTACGTGTCGGTCATCAACCCTCGCGATTTTGGCGATTCTGGCCCGTTTGTGGACTATTACTCACTGTTTTGGGTTCTCGGGTGATTTCCACGATTAACGAACCCAAAGTGCGCTTACGTGTCGGTCATCAACCCTCGCGTTTTGGCGATTCTGCCCGTTTGTGGACTATTACTCACTGTTTTGGGGGGTCTTTCGGGTGATTTCCACGATTTTGGCGAACCTATTACTCACTGTTTTGGGGTCTCGGGTGATTTCCACGATTGTGTGCGCTTACGTGTCGGTCATCAACCCTCGCAGTTTTGGCGATTCTGGCCCGTTTGTGGACTATTACTCACTGTTTTGGGGTCTCGGGTGATTTCCACGATTGCGAACCCAAAGTGCGCTTACGTGTCGGTCATCAACCCTCGCGGTTTTGGCGATTCTGGCCCGTTTGTGGACTATTACTCACTGTTTTGGGGTCTCGGGTGATTTCCACGATTAGCGAACCCGAACCCAAGCGCGCTTACGTGTCGGTCATCAACCCTCGCGCAGTTTTGGCGATTCGGCCCGTTTGTGGACTATTACTCACTGTTTTGGGTTTCTCGGGGTGATTTCCACGATTAGCGAACCCAAAGTGCGCTTACGTGTCGGTCATCAACACTCGCTAGTTTTGGCCGATTCTGGCCCGTTTGTGGACTATTAATCACTGTTTTGGGTTCTCGGAGTGATTTCCACGATTAACGAACCCAAAGGTGCGCTTACGTGTCGGTCATCAACCCTCGCAATTCGTTTTGGCGATTCTGGCCCGTTTTCCACGATTGGCGAACCCAAAGTGCTATTACATCAACTTTTGGCGATTCGGCCCGTTTGTGGGGTACTCACTGTTTTGGGGTCTCGGAGTGATTTCCACGATTGACGAACCCAAAGGTGCGCTTACGTGTCGGTCATCAACCCTCGCAGTTTTGGCCGATTCTGGCCCGTTTTGTGGACTATTAATTACTGTTTTGGGTTCTCGGAGTGATTTCCACTACTAACGAACCCCGGAGTGCGCTTACGTGTCGGTCATCAACCCTCGCAGTTTTGGCCGATTCTGGCCCGTTTTGTGGACTATTACTCACTGTTTTGGGGTCTCGGAGTGATTTCCACGATTGACGAACCCAAAGTGCGCTTCGTGTCGCATCAACCCTCGTGTTCGGTCATCAACCCTCGCGATTTTGGCGATTCTGCCCGTTTGTGGACTATTACTCACTGTTTTGGGGTCTCGGGTGATTTCCACGATTAGCGAACCCAAAGTGCGCTTACGTGTCGGTCATCAACACTCGCGATTTTGGCGATTCTGGCCCGTTTGTGGACTATTACTCACTGTTTTGGGGTCTCGGGTGATTTCCACGATTAGCGAACCCAAAGTGCGCTTACGTGTCGGTCATCAACACTCGCGATTTTGGCGATTCTGGCCCGTTTGTGGACTATTACTCACTGTTTTGGGGTTCTCGGGTGATTTCCACGATTAGCGAACCCAAAGTGCGCTTACGTGTCGGTCATCAACCCTCGCGAGTTTTGGCGATTCGGCCCGTTTGTGGACTATTACTCACTGTTTTGGGGTCTCGGGTGATTTCCACGATTAGCGAACCCGAGTGCGCTTACGAGTCGGTCATCAACCCTCGCAGTTTTGGCGATTCTGGCCCGTTTGTGGACTATTACTCACTGTTTTGGGGTCTCGGGTGATTTCCACGATTAGCGAACCCAAAGTGCGCTTACGTGTCGGTCATCAACCCTCGCGATTTTGGCGATTCTGGCCCGTTTGTGGACTATTACTCACTGTTTTGGGGTCTCGGGTGATTTCCACGATTAGCGAACCCAAAGTGCGCTTACGTGTCGGTCATCAACCCTCGCAGTTTTGGCCGATTCTGGCCCGTTTTGTGGACTATTACTCACTGTTTTGGGGTCTCGGAGTGATTTCCACGATTAGCGAACCCAAAGTGCGCTTACGTGTCGGTCATCAACCCTCGCAGTTTTGGCGATTCTGGCCCGTTTGTGGACTATTACTCACTGTTTTGGGGTCTCGGGTGATTTCCACGATTAGCGAACCCAAAGTGCGCTTACGTGTCGGTCATCAACCCTCGCGATTTTGGCGATTCTGGCCCGTTTGTGGACTATTACTCACTGTTTTGGGGTCTCGGAGTGATTTCCACGATTAACGAACCCAAAGTGCGCTTACGTGTCGGTCATCAACCCTCGCAGTTTTGGCGATTCTGGCCCGTTTGTGGACTATTACTCACTTCGTTTTGGGGTCTCGGTGATTTCCACGATTAGCGAACCCAAAGTGCGCTTACGTGTCGGTCATCAACACTCGCAGTTTTGGCCGATTCTGGCCCGTTTCGTGGACTATTACTCACTGTTTTGGGTTCTCGGAGTGATTTCCACGATTAACGAACCGCTTCGTGTGCGCTTACGTGTCGGTCATCAACCCTTTGTGGACTATTACTCATTTTGGCGATTCGGCCCGTTTGCTTATCTATTCATCAACCCTCACTTTGGCGATTCGGCCCGTTTGGTTACTCACTTTTGGGTGATTTTCACGATTAGCGAACCCAAGTGTGCGCTTACGTGTCGGTCATCAACCCTTTCGCGATTTTGGCGATTCGGCCCGTTTGTGGACTATTACTCACTGTTTTGGGGTCTCGGGTGATTTCCACGATTAGCGAACCCAAAGTGCGCTTACGTGTCGGTCATCAACCCTCGCGATTTTGGCGATTCTGGCCCGTTTGTGGACTATTACTCACTGTTTTGGGGTCTCGGGTGATTTCCACGATTAGCGAACCCAAAGTGCGCTTACGTGTCGGTCATCAACACTCGCGATTTTGGCGATTCTGGCCCGTTTGTGGACTATTACTCACTGTTTTGGGGTCTCGGGTGATTTCCACGATTAGCGAACCCGAGTGCGCTTCGTGTCGGTCATCAACAACACTCGCAGTTTTGGCGATTCTGGCCCGTTTTGTGGACTATTACTCACTTGTTTTGGGGTCTCGGGTGATTTCCACGATTAACGAACCCAAGTGCGCTTGTCGGTCATCAACAACCTCGCGATTTGGCGATTCGGCCCGTTTGTGGACTATTACTCACTGTTTTGGGGTCTCGGGTGATTTCCACGATTAGCGAACCCAAAGTGCGCTTTACGTTTTGGGGTCGGTCATCAACGAACTGCGCTTCGTGTTTCAACCCTGGCGATTTTGGCGATTCCCCGTTTGTGGACTATTACTCACTTTTTGGGGTCTCTCGGTGATTTCCACGATTAGCGAACCCAAAGTGCGCTTACGTGTCGGTCATCAACCCTCGCAGTTTTGGCGATTCTGGCCCGTTTGTGGACTATTACTCACTGTTTTTTGGGTCTCGGGTGATTTCCACGATTAGCGAACCCAAAGTGCGCTTACGTGTCGGTCATCAACAACTCGCAGTTTTGGCGATTCTGGCCCGTTTGTGGACTATTACTCACTTGTTTTTGGGTCTCGGGTGATTTCCACGATTAGCGAACCCAAAGTGCGCTTACGTGTCGGTCATCAACACTCGCGATTTTGGCGATTCTGGCCCGTTTGTGGACTATTACTCACTGTTTTGGGTTCTCGGGTGATTTCCACGATTAACGAACCCAAAGTGCGCTTACGTGTCGGTCATCAACCCTCGCGCAGTTTTGGCGATTCTGGCCCGTTTGTGGACTATTACTCACTGTTTTGGGTTCTCGGGTGATTTCCACGATTAGCGAACCCCGTTTGTGGAATTACTCACTGTGCGCTTAACCCAAAGCGCTTACGTGTCGGTCATCAACCCTCGCAGTTTTGGCGATTCTGGCCCGTTTGTGGACTATTACTCACTGTTTTGGGGTCTCGGGTGATTTCCACGATTAGCGAACCCAAAGTGCGCTTACGTGTCGGTCATCAACCCTCGCAGTTTTGGCGATTCGGCCCGTTTGTGGACTATTACTCACTGTTTTGGGGTCTCGGGTGATTTCCACGATTAGCGAACCCAAAGTGCGCTTACGTGTCGGTCATCAACCCTCGCGGTCATCAACCCTCGCGTTTGGCGATTCTGGCCCGTTTGTGGACTA
This sequence comes from Aegilops longissima, assembly GCA_021605205.1. Classification (NCBI taxonomy): domain Eukaryota; kingdom Viridiplantae; phylum Streptophyta; class Magnoliopsida; order Poales; family Poaceae; genus Aegilops; species Aegilops longissima. Next base: position 13,218,519 of record CM038679.1, read on the forward strand.
TTACTCACTGTTTTGGGGTCTCGGGTGATTTCCACGATTAGCGAACCCAAAGTGCGCTTACGTGTCGGTCATCAACCCTCGCAGTTTTGTCGATTCTGGCCCGTTTTGTGGACTATTACTCACTGTTTTGGGGTCTCGGAGTGATTTCCACGATTGACGAACCCAAAGGTGCGCTTACGTGTCGGTCATCAACCCTCGCGATTTTGCGATTCTGGCCCGTTTGTGGACTATTACTCATTGTTTTGGGTTCGTTTTGGGGTCTCGGGTGATTTCCACGATTAGCGAACCCAAAGTGCGCTTACGTGTCGGTCATCAACCCTCGCAGTTTTGGCGATTCTGGCCCGTTTTGTGGACTATTACTCACTGTTTTGGGGTCTCGGGTGATTTCCACGATTGGCGAACCCAACCTTACGTGTCGGTCATCAACCTTCGCGCGATTCGGCCCGTTTGTGGACTATTAACCACTCGCGGGGTCTTGATTTCCACGATTCGAACCCGTTTACGTGGATCAACACTCGCAGTTTTTGCGATTCTGGCCGTTACTTACTCACTGTTTTGGGGTCTCGATTTCCACGATTAGCGAACCCAAAGTGCGCTTACGTGTCGGTCATCAACACTCGCGTTTTGGCGATTCGGCCCGTTTGTGGACTATTACTCACTGTTTTGGGTTCTCGGGTGATTTCCACGATTAACGAACCCAAAGTGCGCTTACGTGTCGGTCATCAACCCTCGCAGTTTTGGCGATTCGGCCCGTTTGTGGACTATTACTCACTGTTTTGGGGTCTCGGGTGATTTCCACGATTAGCGAACCCAAAGTGCGCTTACGTGTCGGTCATCAACCCTCGCAGTTTTGGCCGATTCTGGCCCGTTTTGTGGACTATTACTCACTGTTTTGGGGTCTCGGGTGATTTCCACGATTAGCGAACCCAAAGTGCGCTTACGTGTCGGTCATCAACCTTTTCGGTTTTGGCGATTCTGGCCCGTTTGTGGACTATTACTCACTGTTTTGGGTTCTCGGGTGATTTCCACTATTAACGAACCCAAAGGTGCGCTTACGTGTCGGTCATCAACACTCGCAGTTTTGGCGATTCTGGCCCGTTTGTGGACTATTACTCACTGTTTTGGGGTCTCGGGTGATTTCCACGATTAGCGAACCCAAAGTGCGCTTACGTGTCGGTCATCAACACTTTCGCGATTTTGGCGATTCTGGCCCGTTTGTGGACTATTACTCACTGTTTTGGGGTCTCGGGTGATTTCCACGATTAACGAACCCCAATGCGCTTACGTGTCGGTCATCAACCCTCGCAGTTTTGGCGATTCTGGCCCGTTTGTGGACTATTACTCACTTGTTTTGGGGTCTCGGGTGATTTCCACGATTAGCGAACCCAAAGTGCGCTTACGTGTCGGTCATCAACCTTCGCAGTTTTGGCGATTCTGGCCCGTTTGTGGACTATTACTCACTGTTTTGGGGTCTCGGGTGATTTCCACGATTAGCGAACCCAAAGTGCGCTTACGTGTCGGTCATCAACACTTTCGCGAGTTTGGCGATTCTGGCCCGTTTGTGGACTATTACTCACTGTTTTGGGGTCTCGGGTGATTTCCACGATTAGAACGAACCATCAACCCTCGCGATTTTGGCGATGCGCTTACGTGGGGTCGGTCATCAACGACTCGCGGTTTTGGCGATTCAACAACTGGCCCGTTTGGCGATGGGCTATTGGACTATTACTCACTGTTTTGGGGTCTCGGGTGATTTCCACGATTAGCGAACCCAAAGTGCGCTTACGTGTCGGTCATCAACCCTCGCGCATTTGGCGATTCTGGCCCGTTTGTGGACTATTACTCACTGTTTTGGGGTCTCGGGTGATTTCCACGATTACGTCGAACCCTCGGTGATGCGCTTACGTGTCGGTCATCAACCCAACTCGCGATTTTGGCGATTCTGGCCCGTTTGTGGACTATTACTCACTGTTTTGGGGTCTCGGGTGATTTCCACGATTAGCGAACCCAAAAGTGCGCTTACGTGTCGGTCATCAACCCTCGCAGTTTTGGCGATTCTGGCCCGTTTGTGGACTATTACTCACTGTTTTGGGGTCTCGGGTGATTTCCACGATTAACGAACCCAAAGTGCGCTTTACGTGTCGGTCATCAACCCTCGCGCGTTTTGGCGATTCTGGCCCGTTTGTGGACTATTACTCACTTGTTTTGGGGTCTCGGGTGATTTCCACGATTGGCGAACCCAAAGGTGCGCTTACGTGTCGGTCATCAACCCTCGCAGTTTTGGCCGATTCTGGCCCGTTTTGTGGACTATTACTCACTGTTTTGGGGTCTCGGAGTGATTTCCACGATTGACGAACCCAAAGGTGCGCTTACGTGTCGGTCATCAACCCTCGCAGTTTTGGCGATTCTGGCCCGTTTTGTGGACTATTACTCACTGTTTTGGGGTCTCGGAGTGATTTCCACGATTAACGAACCCCAAGGTGCGCTTACGTGTCGGTCATCAACCCTCGCAGTTTTGGCCGATTCTGGCCCGTTTCATGGTCTATTACTCACTGTTTTGGGGTCTCGGAGTGATTTCCACGATTAACGATTCCCCGTTTGTGGAATTAATGCGCTTCTCGGGTGATTTCCACGATTCGGTCATCAACCCATCAACCCTCGCGATTTTGGCGATTCTGGCCCGTTTGTGGACTATTACTCACTGTTTTGGGGTCTCGGGTGATTTCCACGATTAGCGAACCCAAAGTGCGCTTACGTGTCGGTCATCAACCCTCGCGAGTTTGGCGATTCTGGCCCGTTTGTGGACTATTACTCACTGTTTTGGGGTCTCGGGTGATTTCCACGATTAGCGAACCCAAAGTGCGCTTACGTGTCGGTCATCAACCCTCGCGAGTTTTGGCGATTCTGGCCCGTTTGTGGACTATTACTCACTGTTTTGGGGTCTCGGGTGATTTCCACGATTAGCGAACCCAAAGTGCGCTTACGTGTCGGTCATCAACACTCGCATTTTGGCGATTCTGGCCCGTTTGTGGACTATTACTCACTGTTTTGGGGTCTCGGGTGATTTCCACGATTAACGAACCCAAAGTGCGCTTACGTGTCGGTCATCAACCCTCGCGATTTTGGCGATTCTGGCCCGTTTGTGGACTATTACTCACTGTTTTGGGGATTTTCGATTCGATTACTCACTGTTTTGGGGTCTCGGGTGATTTCACGATTGGCGAACCCAAGTGCGCTTACGTGTCGGTCATCAACCCTCGCAGTTTTGCGATTCTGGCCCGTTTGTGGACTATTACTCACTGTTTTGGGTCTCGGGTGATTTCCACGATTAACGAACCCGAGTGCGCTTACGTGTCGGTCATCAACACTCGCGATTTTGGCGATTCTGGCCCGTTTGTGGACTATTACTCACTGTTTTGGGGTCTCGGGTGATTTCCACGATTGGCGAACCCAAAGTGCGCTTACGTGTCGGTCATCAACCCTCGCGATTTTGGCGATTCTGGCCCGTTTGTGGACTATTACTCACTGTTTTGGGGTCTCGGGTGATTTCCACGATTAGCGAACCCAAAGTGTGCGCTTACGTGTCGGTCATCAACCCTCGCAGTTTTGGCGATTCGGCCCGTTTGTGGACTATTACTCACTGTTTTGGGGTCTCGGGTGATTTCCACGATTAGCGAACCCAAAGTGCGCTTACGTGTCGGTCATCAACCCTCGCAGTTTTGGCGATTCTGGCCCGTTTTGTGGACTATTACTCACTGTTTTGGGGTCTCGGGTGATTTTGGGAACCCCGGTTTGGGGTCATCAACCCTCGCGATTTTGGCGATTCGGCCCGTTTCATGGATTTACTCACTCGGGTGATTTCCACGATTGCGAACCCAAAGTGCGCTTACGTGTCGGTCATCAACCCTCGCAGTTTTGGCGATTCTGGCCCGTTTTGTGGACTATTACTCACTGTTTTGGGGTCTCGGGTGATTTCCACGATTAGCGAACCCAAAGTGCGCTTACGTGTCGGTCATCAACCTTTCGCAGTTTTGGCGATTCTGGCCCGTTTGTGGACTATTACTCACTGTTTTGGGGTCTCGGGTGATTTCCACGATTAACGAACCCAAAGTGCGCTTACGTGTCGGTCATCAACACTTTCGCGTTTTGGCGATTCTGCCCGTTTGTGGACTATTACTCACTTCTGGCCCGTTTTGGGGTCTCGGGTGATTTCCACGATTAGCGAACCCAAAGTGCGCTTACGTGTCGGTCATCAACCCTCGCAGTTTTGGCGATTCTGGCCCGTTTGTGGACTATTACTCACTGTTTTGGGGTCTCGGGTGATTTCCACGATTAGCGAACCCAAAGTGCGCTTACGTGTCGGTCATCAACCCTCGCAGTTTTGGCGATTCTGCCCGTTTGTGGACTATTACTCACTGTTTTTTTGGGTCTCGGGTGATTTCCACGATTGGCGAACCCAAAGTGCGCTTACGTGTCGGTCATCAACACTCGCAGTTTTGGCGATTCTGGCCCGTTTGTGGACTATTACTCACTGTTTTGGGGTCTCGGGTGATTTCCACGATTAACGAACCCAAGTGCGCTTACGTGTCGGTCATCAACCTCTCGCAGTTTGGCGATTCTGGCCCGTTTGTGGACTATTACTCACTTCTGTTTTGGGGTCTCGGGTGATTTCCACGATTAGCGAACCCAAGGTGCGCTTACCTGTCGGTCATCAACACTCGCAGTTTTGGCCGATTCTGGCCCGTTTGTGGACTATTACTCACTGTTTTGGGGTCTCGGAGTGATTTCCACGATTGACGAACCCAAAGGTGCGCTTACGTGTCGGTCATCAACCCTCGCAGTTTTGGCCGATTCTGGCCCGTTTTGTGGACTATTACTCACTGTTTTGGGGTCTGGGTGATTTCCACGATTAGCGAACCCAAGTGCGCTTACGTGTGTCGTCATCAACACTCGCAGTTTTGGCGATTCTGGCCCGTTTGTGGACTATTACTCACTGTTTTGGGGTCTCGGGTGATTTCCACGATTAACGAACCCAAAACCCTCGCAGTGCGCTTACGTGTCGGTCATCAACCCTCGCAGTTTTGGCGATTCTGGCCCGTTTTGTGGACTATTACTCACTGTTTTGGGGTCTCGGGTGATTTCCACGATTAGCGAACCCAAAAGCGCGCTTACGTGTCGGTCATCAACCCTCGCGATTTTGGCGATTCTGGCCCGTTTGTGGACTATTACTCACTGTTTTGGGGTCTCGGGTGATTTCCACGATTGGCGAACCCAAAATGCGCTTACGTGTCGGTCATCAACACTCGCAGTTTTGGCCGATTCTGGCCCGTTTTGTGGACTATTACTCACTGTTTTGGGGTCTCGGAGTGATTTCCACGATTAACGAACCCAAAGTGCGCTTACGTGTCGGTCATCAACCCTCGCAGTTTTGGCGATTCTGGCCCGTTTGTGGACTATTACTCACTTGTTTTGGGGTCTCGGGTGATTTCCACGATTAGCGAACCCAAGTGCGCTTACGTGTCGGTCATCAACCCTCGCAGTTTTGGCGATTCTGGCCCGTTTGTGGACTATTACTCACTGTTTTGGGGTCTCGGGTGATTTCCACGATTAGCGAACCCAAAGTGCGCTTACGTGTCGGTCATCAACACTTCGGCGCGTTTTGGCGATTCGGCCCGTTTGTGGACTATTACTCACTGTTTTGGGGTCTCGGGTGATTTCCACGATTAGCGAACCCAAAGTGCGCTTACGTGTCGGTCATCAACACTTTCGCGAGTTTTGGCGATTCTGGCCCGTTTGTGGACTATTACTCACTGTTTTGGGGTCTCGGGTGATTTCCACGATTAACGAACCCAAAGTGCGCTTACGTGTCGGTCATCAACCTTTCGCGAGTTTTGGCGATTCTGGCCCGTTTGTGGACTATTACTCACTGTTTTGGGGTCTCGGGTGATTTCCACGATTGGCGAACCCAAGTGCGCTCGTGTGTCGGTCATCAACACTCGCAGTTTTGGCCGATTCTGGCCCGTTTCGTGGACTATTACTCACTGTTTTGGGTTCTCGGTGTGATTTTCACGATGAACGAACCCGATGGTGCGCTTACGTGCCGGTCATCAGCACTCGCAGTTTTGGCCGATTCTGGCCCGTTTCGTGGACTATTACTCACTGTTTTGGGGTCCCGGAGTGATTTTCACGATGAACGAACCCGATGTGCGCTTACGTGTCGGTCATCAACCCTCGCAGTTTTGGCCGATTCTGGCCCGTTTTATGGACTATTACTCACTGTCTTGGGGTCTCGGAGTGATTTCCACGATTCACGAACCCAAAGATGCGCTTACGTGTCGGTCATCAACCCTCGCAGTTTTGGCCGATTCTGGCCCGTTTTATGGACTATTACTCACTGTTTTGGGGTCTCGGAGTGATTTCCACGATTGACGAACCCAAAGGTGCGCTTACGTGTCGGTCATCAACACTCGCGCAGTTTGGCGATTCTGGCCCGTTTGATGGACTATTACTCATTGTTTTGGGTCTCTATTGGACTATTACTCACTGTTTTGGGGTCTCGGGTGATTTCCACGATTAGCGAACCCAAAGTGCGCTTACGTGTCGGTCATCAACACTTTCGCAGTTTTGGCGATTCTGGCCCGTTTGTGGACTATTACTCACTGTTTTGGGTTGGGGTCTCGGGTGATTTCCACGATTGGCGAACCCAAGTGCGCTTACGTGGTCATCAACACCTCGCGATTTTGGCGATTCTGGCCCGTTTGTGGACTATTACTCACTGTTTTGGGGTCTCGGGTGATTCTACGGGTTCGAGAACTATGTAGACATGACCGAGACACCTCTCGGTCAATAACCAATAGCGGGACCTGGATGCCCATATTGGTTCCTACATATTCTCGAAGATCTTTATCGGTCAGACCGCATAACAACATCGTTGTTCCCTTTGTCATCGGTATGTTACTTGCCGAGATTCGATCGTCGGTATCAATACCTAGTTCAATCTCGTTCTTGGCAAGTCTCTTTTCTCGTTCCGTAATACATCATCTCACAACTAACACATTTAGTTGCAATGCTTGCAAGGCTTATGTGATGTGCATTACCGAGAGGGCCCAGAGATACCTCTCCGACAATCGGAGTGACAAATCCTAATCTCGAAATATGCCAACCCAACATGTACCTTTGGAGACACCTGTAATGTACCTTTATAATCACCCGATTCGTTGTGACGTTTGGTAGCACCAAAGTGTTCCTCGGGCAAGCGGGAGTTGCATAATCTCATAGTCATAGGAACATGTATAAGTCATGAAGAAAAGCACTAGCAACAAACTATACGATCAGGTGCTATGCTAATGGAATGGGTCATGTCAATCAGATCATTCAACCAATGATGTGATCCCGTTAATCAAATAACAACTCCTTGTTCATGGTTAGGAAACATAACCATCTTTGATTAACGAGCTAGTCAAGTAGAGGCATACTAGTGACACTCTGTAGGTTTATGTATTCACACATGTATTATGTTTCCGGTTAATACAATTCTAGCATGAATAATAAACATTTATCATGATATAAGGAAATAAATAATAACATTATTATTGCCTCTAGGGCATATTTCCTTCAGTCTCCCACTTGCACTAGAGTCAATAATCTAGTTCACATCGCCATGTGATTTAACATCAATAGTTCACATCTATATGTGGTTAACACCCATAGTTCACATCGACATGTGACCAACACCCAAAGGGTTTACTAGAGTCAGTAATCTAGTTCACATCGCTATGTGATTAACACCCAAAGAGTACTAAGGTGTGATCATGTTTTGCTTGTGAGATAATTTTAGTCAGCAGGTGCATCACATTCAGAGCCGTAAGTATTTTGCAAATTTCTATGTCTACAATGCTCTTGCGGAGCTACTCTAGCTAATTGCTCCCACTTTCAATATGTATCTAGATTGAGACTTAGAGTCATCTAGATTAGTGTTAAAACTTGCATCGGCGTAACCTTTTACGGCGAACCTTTTTCACTTCCATAATCGAGAAACATATCCTTATTCTACTAAGGATAATTTTGACCGCTGTCCATTGATCTACTCCTAGATCACTATTGCACTCCCTTGCCAAGCTTAGTGGTAGGGTATGCAATAGATCTGGTACACAGCATGACATACTTTATAGAACCTATGGCTGATGCATAGGGAATGACTTCCATTCTTTTTCTATCTTCTGCCGTGGTCGGTTTTGAGTCTTACTCAATCTCACACCTTGTAACACAGGCAAGAACTCTTTCTTTGACTGTTCCATTTTGAACTACTTCAAAATCTTGTCAAGGTATGTATTCATTGAAAAACTTATCAAGCGTCTTGATCTATCTCTATAGATCTTGATGCTCAATATGTAACAGCTTCACGAGGTCTTTCTTTGAAAAACTCCTTTCAAATACTCCTTTATGCTTTGCAGAATAATTCTACATTATTTCGATCAACAATATGTCATTCACATATACTTATCAAAAATGCTGTAGTGCTCCCACTCACTTTCTTGTAAATACAGGCTTCTCCAAAAGTCTGTATAAAACCATATCTTTGATCAAATCATCAAGCGTATATTCCAACTCGAGATGCTTGCACCAGTCCATAGATGGATCGCTGGAGCTTGCACATTTTGTTAGCTCCTTTAGGATTGACAAAACCTTCTGGTTGCATCATATACAACTCTTCTTTAATAAATCCATTAAAGAATGTAGTTTTGACATCCATTTGCCAGATTTCATAAAATGTGGCAATTGCTAACATGATTCGGACAGACTTAAGCATCGCTACAGTTGAGAAAATCTCATTGTAGTCAACACCTTGAACTTGTCAAAAACCTTTTTGCGACAAGTCGAGCTTTGTAGATAGTAACACTACTATCAACATCTGTCTTCCTCTTGAAGATCCATTTATTCTCAATGGCTTGCTGATCATCGAGCAAGTCAATCAAAGTCCATACTTTGTTCTCATACATGGATCCTATCTCAGATTTCATGGTCTCAAACCATTTCGCGGAATCTGGGCTCATCATCGCTTCCTCATAGTTCGTAGGTTCATCATGGTCTAGTAACATGACTTCTAGAATATGATTACCGTACCACTCTGGTGCGGATCTTACTCTGGAAGACCTCACGAGGTTTTAGTAACAACTTGATCTGAAGTTTCATGATCATCATCATTAACTTCCTCACTAATTGGTGTAGGAATCACTGGAACTGATTTCCGTGATGAACTACTTTCCAATAAGGGAGAAGGTACAATTTCCTCATCAAGTTCTACTTTCCTCCCACTCACTTCTTTCGAGAGAAACTTCTTCTCTAGAAAGGATCCATCTTAACAAAAACTTGCCTTGGATCTGTGATAGAAGGTGTACCCAACTTTTTCTTTTGGGTATTCTATGAAGGCGCATTTCTCCGATTTGGGTTCGAGCTTATCGGTGAAAACCTTTTCACATAAGCATCACAACTCAAACTTTAAGAAACGACAGCTTAGGTTTCTTGCTAAACCATAGTTCATACGGTGTCATCTCAGCGGTTTAGATGGTTGCCCTATTAAGCGTGAATGCAGCTGTCTCTAATGCATAACCCCAAAACGATAGTGGTAAATCGGTAAGATACATCATAGATCGCACCATATCAAAATAAAATGCGATTCTGACGTTCGGACACACCATAATGTTGTGGTGTTCCGGTGGCGTGAGCTGTGAAACTATTCCACATTGTTTCCATTGAAGACCAAACTTCGTAACTCAAATATTCATCTCCACGATCAGATCGCGAAACTTTATTTTCTTGTTACGATGATTTTCCACTTCACTCTGAAATTCTTTGAACCTTTCAACTATTTCAGACTTATGTTTCATCAAGTAGATATACCCATATCTGCTCAAATCATCTTGTGAAGGTCAGAAAATAACGATACTTGCCACGAGCATCAACACTCATTGGATCGCATACATCGGTATGTATTATTCCCAATAAGTCAGTAGCTTGTTCCATTGTTCGGAGAACGGAGTTTTAGTCATCTTGCCCAAAAGGCACGGTTACGCAAGCATCAAATGATTCATAATCAAGTGATTCCAAAAGTCCATCGGCATGGAGTTTTCTTCATCGCTTTACACCAATATGACCTAAGCGGCGATTGCCACAAATAAGTTGCACTATCATTATTAACTTTGCATCTTTTGGTTTCAATATTATGAATATGTGTATCACTATGATCGAGATCCAATGAACCATTTTCATTGAGTGTGTAACCATATAAGGTTTTATTCATGTAAACAGAACAACAATTTATTCTCTTACTTAAATGAATAACCGTATTGCAATAAACATGATCAAATCATATTTATGCTCAACACCAAATAACACTTATTTAGGTTCCACACTAATCCCGAAAGTATAGGGAGTGTGCGATGATGATCATATCAATCTTGGAACTACTTCCAACACTCATCGTCACTTCCCCTTCAACTAGTTTCTGTTCATTCTGCAACTCCTGTTTCAAGTTACTACTCTTAGCAACTGAACCAGTATCAAATACCGAGGGTTGCTATAAACACTAGTAAAATACACATCAATAATCTGTATATCAAATATACCTTTGTTCACTTTGCCATCCTTCTTATCCACCAAATACTTGGGGTAGTTCCGCTTCGAGTGACCAGTTCCATTGTAGCAAAAGCACTTAGTCTCAGGCTTAGATCCAGACTTGGGCTTCTTCACTCGAGCAGCAACTTGCTTGCCGTTCTTCTTGAAGTTCCCCTTCTTCCCTTTGCCCTTTTCCTTGAGACTAGTGGTCTTGTCAACCATCAACACTTGATGTTTTTCTTGATTTCTACCTTCGCGATTTTAGCATCGCGAAGAGCTCGAGAATCTTTTTCGTCATCCCTTGCATACTATAGTTCATCACGAAGTTCTACTAACTTAGTGATGGTGACTAGAGAATTCTGTCAATCACTATCTTATCTGGAAGATTAACTCCCACTTGATTCAAGCGATTGAAGTACTCAGACAATCTGAGCACATGCTCACTAGTTGAGCGATTCTCCTCCATCTTTTAGCTATAGAACTTGTTGGAGACTTCATATCTCTCAACTCGGGTATTTGCTTGAAATATTAACTTCAATTCCTGGAACATCTCATATGGTCCATGACGTTCAAAACGTCTTTGAAGTCCCGATTCTAAGCCGTTAAGCATGGTGCACTAAACTATCAAGTAGTCATCATATTGAGCTAGCCAAACGCGTTCATAACGTCGCATCTGCTCCTGCAATAGGTCTGTCACCTAGCGGTGCATTAAGGACATAATTCTTCTGCGCAGCAATGAGGATAAACCTCAGATCACGGATCCAATCCGCATCATTGCTACTAACATCTTTCAATACAATTTTCTCTAGGAACACATATAAAAACATAGGGAAGCAACAACGCGAGCTATTGATCTACAACATAATTTGCAAAATACTACCAGGACTAAGTTCATGATAAATTTAAGTTCAATTAATCATATTACTTAAGAACTCCCACTTAGAAAAATATCCTCAATTCTCTAAGTGATTGCGTGATCCATATCAACTACACCATGACCGATCATCACGTGTGATGGAGTAGTTTCAATGGTGAACATCAATATGTTGATCATATCTACTATATGATTCACGCTCGACCTTCGGTCTCCGTGTTCGAGGTCATATCTTATATGCATAGCTCGTCAAGTATAACCTGAGTATTCGCGTGTGCAACTGTTTTGCACCGTTGTATTTGAGCGTAGAGCCTATCACACCCGATCATCACGTGGTGTCTCAGCACGAAGAACTTTCATAGCGGTGCATACTCAGGAGAACACTTCTTGATAATTTAGTAAGGGATCATCTTATAATGCTACCGTCAATCAAAGCAAAATAAGATGCATAAAGGATTAACATCACATGCAATCAATATAAGTGATATGATATGGCCATCATCATCTTGTGCTTGTGATCTCCATCTCCGAAGCACCGTCATGATCACCATCGTCACCGGTAGCGACACCTTGATCTCCATCGTAGCATCGTTGTCGTCTAGCCAACTATTGCTTCTCGACTATCGCTACTGCTTAGTGATAAAGTAAAGCAATTACATGGCGTTGCATTTCATACAATAAGCGACAACCATATGGCTCCTGCCGATTGCCGATAACTCGGTTACAAAACATGATCATCTCATACAATAAAATATAGCATCACGTCTTGACCATATCACATCACAACATGCCCTGCAAAAACAAGTTAGGCGTCCTCTACTTTGTTGTTGCAAGTTTTACGTGGCTGCTACGGGCTGAGCAAGAACCGTTCTTACCTCGCATCAAAACCACAGCGATACCCGTCAAATAGACTCCGTTTAACCTTCTCAAGGACGGGCGTAGCCACACTCGGTTCAACTAAAGTGAGAGAGCAGAGACACCGCCACCACCTTTAAGCAGCGAGTGCTCACAGCGGTGAAACCAGTCTCGCGTAAGCGTCTGCGTAATGTCGGTCCGGCCGCTTCATCTCACAATACCGCTGAACAAAAGTATGACATGCTGGTAGGTAGTATGACTTGTATCGCCCACAACTCACTTGTGTTCTACTCGTGCATATGACATCAACGCATAAAACCAGGCTCGGATGCCACTGTTGGGGAGCGTAGTAATTTCAAAAATTTTCCTACGATCACGCAAGACCATGGTGATGGCATAGCAGCGAGAGGAAGAGTGTCCGTCCACGTACCCTCGTGAGACCGAAAGCGAAGCGTTAAAACAACGCGGTTGATGTAGTCGTGCGTCTTCACGATCCGACCGATCCAAGCACCGAGCGTCGGCACCTCCGAGTTCTGCACACGTTCAGCTCGATGGCGATCCCGGACTCCGATCCAGCAAAGTGTCGGGGATGAGTTCCGTCAACCGACGGCGTGGTGGCGATGATGATGCTCCACCGACGCGCGGGCTTCGCCTAAGCTCCGCAGCGGTATATTCGAGGTGTAATTTGGTGGAAGGGGCACCGCACACGGCTAAGGAATCGATCTCAATGATCAACTTGTGTGTCATGGGGTGCCCCTGCCCTGTATATAAAGGAGGGAAGGGAGGGGCTGGCCGGCCAGGAGGGAGGCGCAGGGGTGTCCTACTCCTACTAGGAGTAGGATTCCCCCAAATCCTAGTCCAACTAGGGTTTGACCAAGGGAGAGGGAGAGAGGCGCCACCCCTTCTCCTAATCCTAATAGGACTAGGGAAGGGGAAGGCTGCGCCAGCTATAGGGCCCCTTTTCTCTTTCCCCTTAAGGCCCATCAAGGCCCATTGACTCCCGGGAGGTTCCGGTAACCCCGGTACTCGGTAAAATTCCCAATTTCACCCGGAGTGATTCGAAGTCAAACATAGGCTTCAATATATCAATCTTTATGTCTCGACCATTTGAGACTCCTCGTCATGTCCGTGATCTCATCCGGGACTCGAACAACCTTGGTACATCAATATCATATAAACTCATAATAACTGCCATCGAAGCGTTAAGCGTGCGGACCCTACGGGTTCGAGAACTATGTAGACATGACCGAGACACCTCTCGGTCAATAACCAATAGCGGGACCTGGATGCCCATATTGGTTCCTACATATTCTCTGAAGATCTTTATCGGTCGACCGCATAACAACATCGTTGTTCCTTTGTCATCGGTATGTTACTTGCCCGAGATTCGATCGTCGGTATCCAATACCTAGTTCAATCTCGTTCTTGGCAAGTCTCTTTTCTCGTTCCGTAATACATCATCTCACAACTAACACATTTAGTTGCAATGCTTGCAAGGCTTATGTGATGTGCATTACCGAGAGGGCCCAGAGATACCTCTCCGACAATCGGAGTGACAAATCCTAATCTCGAAATATGCCAACCCAACATGTACCTTTGGAGACACCTGTAATGTACCTTTATAATCACCCGATTCGTTGTGGCGTTTGGTAGCACCAAAAGTGTTCCTCGGGCAAGCGGGAGTTGCATAATCTCATAGTCATAGGAACATGTATAAGTCATGAAGAAAAGCACTAGCAACAAACTATACGATCAGGTGCTATGCTAATGGAATGGGTCATGTCAATCAGATCATTCAACCAATGATGTGATCCCGTTAATCAAATAACAACTCCTTGTTCATGGTTAGGAAACATAACCATCTTCGATTAACGAGCTAGTCAAGTAGAGGCATACTAGTGACACTCTGTAGGTTTATGTATTCACACATGTATTATGTTTCCGGTTAATACAATTCTAGCATGAATAATAAACATTTATCATGATATAAGGAAATAAATAATAACATTATTATTGCCTCTAGGGCATATTTCCTTCACGAACCCCGGGGTGCGTTTACGTGTCGGTCATGAACACTCATAGTTTTGGCCGGTTCTGGCCCGTTTCATGGACTATTACTCACTGTTTGGGGTCTGGGAGTGATTTCCACGATAAACGAACCCCTGGGTGCGTTTACGTGTCGGTCATCAACACTCACATTTTTCGCCGATTCTGGCCCATTTTGTGGACTATTACTCATTGTTTTGTGGTCCGGGAGTGATTTCCACGATGAACGAACCCTTTGGTGCATTTACGTGTGGGTCATCAACACTCACAGTTTTGGCCGATTCTGACCCGTTTTGTGGACTATTACTCACTGTTTTGTGGTCCCGGAGTGATTTCCGTGATTATCGAACCCCGGGGTGTGTTTACGTGTCGGCCATCAAAACTCACTGTTTTGGCCGATTCTGGCCCGTTTCATGGACTATTACTCACTGTTTTGGGGTCTGGGAGTGATTTCCATGATGAACGAACCCCTGGGTGCGTTTACGTGTCAGTCATCAACACTCACATTTTTGTCCGATTCTGGCCCGTTTCGTGGACTTATTACTCACTGTTTTGTGGTCCCGGAGTGATTTCCACGATTAACGAACCCCGGGGTGTGTTTGCGTGTCGGTCATCAACTCTCACAGATTTGGCCGATTCTGGCCCGTTTCATGGACTATTACTCACTGTTTTGGGGTCCGGGAGTGATTTCTAGGATGAACGAGCCTCGGGGTGCGTTTATGTGTCGGACATCAACAATCACAGTTTTAGCCGATTCTGGCCCGTTTCGTGGATTATTACTCACTGTTTTGGGGTCCCGGAGTGCTTTCCGTGATTATCGAACCCCGGGGTGTGTTTACGTGTCGGCCATCAAAACTCACTGTTTTGGCCGATTCTGGCCCGTTTCGTGGACTATTACTCACTGTTTTGAGGTCCGGGAGTGATTTCCAGGATTAACGAACCCCTGGGTGCGTTTACGTGTTGGTCATCAACACTCATAGTTTTGGCCGATTCTCGCCCGTTTTGTGGACATTTACTCACAGTTTTGGGTTCCCAAAGCGATTTCCATGGTTGTCGAACCCCAAGGTGCGCTTACGAGTCGGTCATCAACCCTCATAGTTTTGGCCCATTCTGGTCCATTTCGTGGACTATTACTCACTGTTTTGGGGTCCGGGAGTGATTTCCACGATGAACGAACCCCTGGATGCGTTTACGTGTCTGTCATCAACACTCACATTTTTGGCCGATTCTGGCCCGTTTTGTGGACTATTACTCACTGTTTTGGGGTCCGGGAGTGATTTCCAGGATGAACGAACCCCGTGGTGCGTTTACGTGTCGGACATCAACACTCACAGTTTCAGCCGATTCTGGCCCGTTTCGTGGATTATTACTCACTGTTTTGGGGTTCGGGAGTGATTTCCATGATTAATGAACCCCTGGATGCGTTTACGTGTTGGTCATCAACACTCACAGTTTTGGCCGATTGTAGTCCGTTTTGTGGACTTTTACTTACAGTTTTGGGTTCCGAAAGCGATTTCCATGGTTGTCGAACACCAAGGTGCGCTTACGAGTCGGTCATCAACCCTCATAGTTTTGGCCCGTTTCGCGGACTATTATTCACTGTTTTGGGTCCCGGAGTGATTTGCATGATTAACGAACCCTAGGGTGCGTTTACGTGTCGGTCATCAACTCTCACAGTTTTGGCCGACTCTGGCCCGTTTCGTTGACTATTACTCAGTGTTTTGGGGTCCCGGAGTGATTCCCACGATTAACAAACCTCGGGGTGCGTTTACATGTCGGTCATCAACTCTCATAGTCTTTGCCGATTATGGCCCGTTTCATGGTCTATTTCTCATTGTTTTGGGGTCCTAGAGGGATTTCCACAATTGACGATCCCTGGGGTGCGTTTACGTGTCGGTCATCAACACTCACTGTTTTGGGGTCTGGGAGTGATTTCCACGATGAACGAACCCCTGGGTGCGTTTACGTGTCGGTCATCAACACTCACATTTTTGGCCGATTCTGGCCCATTTTGTGGACTATTACTCACTGTTTTGTGGTCCCGGAGTGATTTCCACGATTAACGAACCCCGGGGTGCGTTTGTGTGTCGATCATCAACACTCACAGTTTTGGCCGATTGTGGCCCGTTTCGTGGACTATTACTCACTGTTTAGCGGTCCGGGAGTGATTTCCACGATGAACGAACCCTTTGGTGCATTTACGTGTGGGTCATCAACACTCACAGTTTTGGCCGATTCTGACCCGTTTTGTGGACTATTACTCTCTGTTTTGGGGTCCCGGAGTTATTTCCATGATTATTGAACCCCGGGGTGTGTTTACGTGTCGGCCATCAAAACTCACTGTTTTGGCCGATTCTGGCCCGTTTCATGGACTATTACTCATTGTTTTTGGGTTATCAACACTCACATTTTTGTCCGATTCTGGCCCGTTTTGTGGACTTATTACTCACTGTTTTGTGGTCCCGGAGTGATTTCCACGATTAACGAACCCCGGGGTGCGTTTTCTTGTCCGTCATCAACACTCACAGATTTGGCCGATTCTGGCCCGTTTCATGGACTATTACTCACTATTTTTGGGTCATCAACACTCACATTTTTGTCCGATTCTGGCCCGTTTTGTGGACTTATTACTCACTATTTTGTGGTCCCGGAGTGATTTCCACGATTAACGAACCCCGGGGTGCGTTTGCGTGTCGGTCATCAACACTCACAGATTTGGCGATTCGGCTCGTTTATGGACTATTATTCACTGTTTTGAGTCCCGGAGTGATTTCCATGACTAACGAACCCTAGGGTGCGTTTACGTGTCGGTCATCAACTCTCACAGTTTTGGCCGATTCTGACCCGTTTCGTTGACTATTACTCTCTGTTTTGGGGTCCCGGAGTTATTCCCACGATTAACAAACCTCGGGGAGCGTTTACATGTAGGTCATCAACTCTCACAGTTTTTTCCAATTAGTGCCCGTTTCATGGTCTACTACTCATTGTTTTGGGGAACTAGAGGGATTTCCACAATTGACGATCCCCGGGGTGCGTTTACGTGTCCGTTGTCAACACTCACAGTTTTTCCCAACTCTAACCCGTTTCGTCGACTATTAGTCACTGTTTTGGGGTCCCAGAGTGATTTCCATGATTAACGAACCTCGGGGTCCGTTTACGTGTCGGTCATCAACACTCACTGTTTTGGCCGATTTTGGCCCGTTTTGTGGACTATTACTCACTGTTTTGGGGTCCGAGTGTTATTTCCACGATGAACGAACCCCGGGGTGCGTTTGCGTGTCGGTCATCAGCACTCTTAGTTTTGGCCGATTCTGGCCCGTTTCGTGGATTATTACTCACTGTTTTGGGGTCCGGGAGTGATTTCGACGATTAAAGAACCCCGGGGTGCGTTTAAGTGTCGGTCATCAACACTAACAGTTTTGGCCGATTCTGGCCCGTTTCGTGGACTATTACTCACTGTTTTGGGGCCGAGAGTAATTTCCACGATGAACGAACCCCTGGGAGCGTTTACGTGTCGGTCATCAACACTCACAGTTTTGGCCGATTCTGGCCCATTTCGTGGACTATTACTCACTGTTTTGGGTTCCGGGAGTTATTTCCACGATTAACGAACCCCGGGGTGCGTTTACGTGTCGGTCATGAACACTCATAGTTTTGGCCGATTCTGGCCCGTTTCATGGACTATTATTCACTGTTTTGGTGTCTGGGAGTGATTTCCACGATGAACGAACCCCAGGGTGCGTTTACGTGTCGGTCATCAACAAACATTTTTGGCCGATTCTGGCCCATTTTGTGGACTATTACTCACTGTTTTGTGGTCCCAGAGTGATTTCCACGATTAACGAACCCCGGGGTGCGTTTGCGTGTCGATCATCAACACTCACAGTTTTTGCCGATTGTGGCCCGTTTCGTGGACTTTTACTCACTGTTTAGTGGTCCGGGAGTGATTTCCACGATGAACGAACCCTTTGGTGCATTTACGTGTCAGTCATCAACACTCACAGTTTTGGCCGATCCTGGCCCGTTTTGTGGACTATTACTCACTGTTTTGGGGTCCCGGAGTGATTTCCGTGATTATCGAACCCCGGGGTGTGTTTACCTGTTGGCCATCAACACTCACTGTTTTGGCCGATTCTGGCCCGTTTCGTGGACTACTACTCACTGTTTTGGGGTCCTGGAGTGATTTCCAGGATTAAAGAACCCCTGGGTGCGTTTACGTGTTGTTCATCAACTCTCACAGATTTGGCCGATTCTCGCCCGTTTTGTGGAATATTACTCATAGTTTTGGTTTCCCAAAGCGATTTCCATGGTTGTCGAACCCCAAGGTGCGCTTACAAGTCGGCCATGAACCCTCATAGTTTTGGCCCATTCTGGTCCGGTTCGCGGACTATTATTCCATGATTAACGAACCCTAGGGTGCGTTTACGTGTCGGTCATCAACTCTCACAGTTTTGGCCGACTCTGGCCCGTTTCGTTGACTATTACTCACTGTTTTGGGGTCCCGGAGTGATTCCCACGATTAACAAACCTCGGGGTGCGTTTACATGTCGGTCATCAACTCTCATAGTCTTTGCCGATTATGGCCCGTTTCATGGTCTATTACTCATTGTTTTGGGGTCCTAGAGGGATTTCCACAATTGACGATCCCCGGGGTGCGTTTACGTGTCCGTTGTCAACACTCACAGTTTTGGCCAACTCTAACCCGTTTCATGGACTATTACTCACTGTTTTGGGGTCTCGGAGTGATTTCCACGATGAACGAACCCCTGGGTGCGTTTACGTGTCGGTCATCAACACTCACATTTTTGGCCGATTCTGGCCCATTTTGTGGACTATTACTCACTGTTTTGTGGTCCCGGAGTGATTTCCACGATTAACGAACCCCGGGGTGCGTTTGTGTGTCGATCATAAACACTCACAGTTTTGGCCGATTGTGGCCCGTTTCGTGGACTATTACTCACTGTTTAGCGGTCCGGGAGTGATTTCCACGATGAACGAACCCTTTGGTGCATTTACGTGTGGGTCATCAACACTCACAGTTTTGGCCGATTCTGACCCGTTTTGTGGACTATTACTCTCTGTTTTGGGGTCCCGGAGTTATTTCCATGATTATTGAACCCCGGGGTGTGTTTACGTGTCGGCCATCAAAACTCACTGTTTTGGCCGATTCTGGCCCGTTTCATGGACTATTACTCATTGTTTTTGGGTTATCAACACTCACATTTTTGTCCGATTCTGGCCCGTTTTGTGGACTTATTACTCACTGTTTTGTGGTCCCGGAGTGATTTCCACGATTAACGAACCCCGGGGTGCGTTTTCTTGTCCGTCATCAACACTCACAGATTTGGCCGATTCTGGCCCGTTTCATGGACTATTACTCACTATTTTTGGGTCATCAACACTCACATTTTTGTCCGATTCTGGCCCGTTTTGTGGACTTATTACTCACTATTTTGTGGTCCCGGAGTGATTTCCACGATTAACGAACCCCGGGGTGCGTTTGCGTGTCGGTCATCAACACTCACAGATTTGGCCGATTCTGGCTCGTTTCGCGGACTATTATTCACTGTTTTGAGTCCCGGAGTGATTTCCATGACTAACGAACCCTAGGGTGCGTTTGCGTGTCGGTCATCAACTCTCACAGTTTTTGGCCGATTCTGACCCGTTTCGTTGACTATTACTCACTGTTTTGGGGTCCCGGAGTTATTCCCACGATTAACAAACCTCGGGGAGCGTTTACATGTAGGTCATCAACTCTCACAGTTTTTTCCAATTAGTGCCCGTTTCATGGTCTACTACTCATTGTTTTGGGGAACTAGAGGGATTTCCACAATTGACGATCCCCGGGGTGCGTTTACGTGTCCGTTGTCAACACTCACAGTTTTTCCCAACTCTAACCCGTTTCGTCGACTATTAGTCACTGTTTTGGGGTCCCAGAGTGATTTCCATGATTAACGAACCTCGGGGTCCGTTTACGTGTCGGTCATCAACACTCACTGTTTTGGCCGATTTTGGCCCGTTTTGTGGACTATTACTCACTGTTTTGGGGTCCGAGAGTTATTTCCACGATGAACGAACCCCGGGGTGCGTTTATGTGTCGGTCATCAACACTCTTAGTTTTGGCCGATTCTGGCCCGTTTCGTGGATTATTACTCACTGTTTTGGGGTCCGGGAGTGATTTCCACGATTAAAGAACCCCGGGGTGCGTTTAAGTGTCGGTCATCAACACTAACAGTTTTGGCCGATTCTGGCCCGTTTCATGGACTATTACTCACTGTTTTGGGGCCGAGAGTAATTTCCACGATGAACGAACCCCTGGGAGCGTTTACGTGTCGGTCATCAACACTCACAGTTTTGGCCGATTCTGGCCCATTTCGTGGACTATTACTCACTGTTTTGGGTTCCGGGAGTTATTTCCACGATTAACGAACCCCGGGGTGCGTTTACGTGTCGGTCATGAACACTCATAGTTTTGGCCGATTCTGGCCCGTTTCATGGACTATTATTCACTGTTTTGGTGTCTGGGAGTGATTTCCACGATGAACGAACCCCAGGGTGCGTTTACGTGTCGGTCATCAACAAACATTTTTGGCCGATTCTGGCCCATTTTGTGGACTATTACTCACTGTTTTGTGGTCCCGGAGTGATTTCCACGATTAACGAACCCCGGGGTGCGTTTGCGTGTCGATCATCAACACTCACAGTTTTTGCCGATTGTGGCCCGTTTCGTGGACTTTTACTCACTGTTTAGTGGTCCGGGAGTGATTTCCACGATGAACGAACCCTTTGGTGCATTTACGTGTCAGTCATCGACACTCACAGTTTTGGCCGATCCTGGCCCGTTTTGTGGACTATTACTCACTGTTTTGGGGTCCCGGAGTGATTTCCGTGATTATCGAACCCCGGGGTGTGTTTACCTGTTGGCCATCAACACTCACTGTTTTGGCCGATTCTGGCCCGTTTTGTGGACTATTACTCACTGTTTTGGGGTCTGGGAGTGATTTCCAGGATTAACGAACCCCTGGGTGTGTTTTCGTGTTGGTCATCAACACTCACAGTTTTGGCCGATTCTGGCCCGTTTTGTGGACTTTTACTCACGGTTTTGGGTTCCCAAAGCGATTTCCCTGGTTGTCGAACCCCAAGGTGCGCTTACAAGTCGGTCATCAACCCTCATAGTTTTGGCCCATTCTGGTCTGTTTCACGGACTATTATTCACTGTTTTGGGTCCCGTAGTGATTTCCATGATTAACGAACCCTAGGGTGCGTTTACGTGTCGGTCATCAACATTCACAGTTTTGGCCGATTCTGGCCCGTTTCGTGGATAATTACTCACTGTTTTGGGGTCAAAGAGTTATTTCCACGATTAACGAACCCCGGGGTGCGTTTGCGTGTTAGTCATCAACACTCACAGGTTTGGCCGATTTTGGCCCGTTTCGTGGATTATTACTCACTGTTTTGGGGTCCGGGAGTGATTTCCACGATTAACGAACCCCGGGGTGCGTTTACCTGTCGGTCATCAACACTCACAGTTTTGGCCGATTCTGGCCCGTTTCGTTTACTATTACTCACCGTTTTGGGGTCCCGGAGTGATTCCCACGATTAACAAAACTCGGGGTGCGTTTACATGTCGGTCATCAACTCTCACAGTCTTTGCCGATTATGGCCCGTTTCATGGTCTATTACTCATTGTTTTGGGGTCCTAGAGGGATTTCTACAATTGACGATCCCCGGGGTGCGTTTACGTGTCCGTTGTCGACACTCACAGTTTTGGCTAACTCTAACCCGTTTCATGGACTATTACTCACTGTTTTGGGGTCCCTGAGTGATTTCCACGATTAACGAACCCCGGGGTGCGTTTACGTGTCGGTCATGAACACTCATAGTTTTGGCCGATTCTGGCCCATTTCATGGACTATTACTCACGATTTTGGGGTCTGGGAGTGATTTCCACGATGAACGAACCCCTGGGTGCGTTTACGTGTCGGTCATCAACACTCACATTTTTGGCCGATTCTGGACCATTTTGTGGACTATTACTCACTGTTTTGTGGTCCCGGAGTGATTTCCACGATTAACGAACCCCGGGGTGCGTTTGCGTGTCGATCATCAACACTCATAGTTTTGGCCGATTGTGGCCCGTTTCGTGGACTATTACTCACTGTTTAGTGGTCCGGGAGTGATTTCCACGATGAACGAACCCTTTGGTGCATTTACGTGTGGGTCATCAACACTCACAGTTTTGGCCGATTCTGACCCGTTTTGTGGACTATTACTCACTGTTTTGGGGTCCCGGAGTGATTTCCGTGATTATCGAACCCCGGGGTGTGTTTACGTGTCGGCCATCAAAACTCACTGTTTTGGTCGATTCTGGCCCGTTTCATGGACTATTACTCACTGTTTTGGGGTGTGGGAGTGATTTCCATGATGAACGAACCCCTGGGTGCGTTTACGTGTCAGTCATCAACACTCACATTTTTGTCCGATTCTGGCCCGTTTTATGGACTTATTACTCACTATTTTGTGGCCCCGGAGTGATTTCCACGATTAACGAACCCCATGGTGCGTTTGCGTGTCGGTCATCAACACTCACAGATTTGGCCGATTCTCGCCCGTTTCATGGACTATTACTCACTGTTTTGGGGTCCGGGAGTGATTTCCAGGATGAACGAGCCTCGGGGTGCGTTTATGTGTCGGACATCAACACTCACAGTTTGAGCCGATTCTGGCCCGTTTCGTGGATTATTACTCACTGTTTTTGGGTCCGGGAGTGATTTCCACGATTAACGAACCCCTGGGTGCGTTTACGTGTTGGTCATCAACACTCACAGTTTTGGACGATTCTCGCCCGTTTTGTGGACTTTTACTCACGCTTTTGGGTTCCCAAAGCGATTTCCATGGTTGCGAACCCCAAGGTGCGCTTACGAGTTGGTCATCAACCCTCATAGTTTTGCCCATTCTGGCTCGTTTCGCGGACTATTATTCACTGTTTTGGGTCCCGGAGTGATTTCCATGACTAACGAACCCTAGGGTTCGTTTACGTGTCGGTCATCAACTCTCACAGTTTTGGCCGATTCTGGCCCGTTTCGTTGACTATTACTCACTGTTTTGGGCTCCCGGAGTTATTCCCACGATTAACAAACCTCGGGGTGCGTTTACATGTCGGTCATCAACTCCACAGTTTTTGCCGATTAGTGCCCGTTTCATGGTCTACTACTCATTGTTTTGAGGAACTAGAGGGATTTCCACAATTGACGATCCCCGAGGTGTGTTTACGTGTCCGTTGTCAACACTCACAGTTTTGGCCAACTCTAACCCCTTTCGTGGACTATTACTCACTGTTTTGGGGTCCCAGAGTGATTTCCATGATTAACGAACCTCGGGGTCCGTTTACGTGTCGGTCATCAACACTCACAGTTTTGGCCGATTTTTGCCCATTTTGTAAACTATTACTCTTTGTTTTGGGGTCCGAGTGTTATTTCCACGATGACCGAACCCCGGGGTGCGTTTGCGTGTCGGTCATCAACACTCTTAGTTTTGGCCGATTCTGGCCCGTTTCGTGGATTATTACTCACTGTTTTGGGGTCCGGGAGTGATTTCCACGATTAAAGAACCCCGGCGTGCGTTTACGTGTCGGTCATCAACACTCACAGTTTTGGCCGATTCTGGCCCGTTTCGTGGACTATTACTCACTGTTTTGGGGCCGAGAGTAATTTTCACGATGAACGAACCCCGGGGAGCGTTTACGTGTCGGTCATCAACACTAACAGTTTTGGCCGATTTTGGCCCATTTCGTGGACTATTACTCACTGTTTTGGGTTCCGGAAGTTATTTCCACGATTAACGAACCCCGGGGTGCGTTTACGTGTCGGTCATGAACACTCATAGTTTTGGCCGATTCTGGCCCATTTCATGGACTATTACTCACGATTTTGGGGTCTGGGAGTGATTTCCACGATGAACGAACCCCTGGGTGCGTTTACGTGTCGGTCATCAACACTCACATTTTTGGCCGATTCTGGACCATTTTGTGGACTATTACTCACTGTTTTGTGGTCCCGGAGTGATTTCCACGATTAACGAACCCCGGGGTGCGTTTGCGTGTCGATCATCAACACTCACAGTTTTGGCCGATTGTGGCCCGTTTCGTGGACTATTACTCACTGTTTAGTGGTCCGGGGTGATTTCCACGATGAACGAACCCTTTGGTGCATTTACGTGTGGGTCATCAACACTCACAGTTTTGGCGATTCGACCCGTTTTGTGGACTATTACTCACTGTTTTGGGGTCCCGGAGTGATTTCCGTGATTATCGAACCCCGGGGTGTGTTTACGTGTCGGCCATCAAAACTCACTGTTTTGGTCGATTCTGGCCCGTTTCATGGACTATTACTCACTGTTTTGGGGTGTGGGAGTGATTTCCATGATGAACGAACCCCTGGGTGCGTTTACGTGTCAGTCATCAACACTCACATTTTTGTCCGATTCTGGCCCGTTTTATGGACTTATTACTCACTATTTTGTGGCCCCGGAGTGATTTCCACGATTAACGAACCCCATGGTGCGTTTGCGTGTCGGTCATCAACACTCACAGATTTGGCCGATTCTCGCCCGTTTCATGGACTATTACTCACTGTTTTGGGGTCCGGGAGTGATTTCCAGGATGAACGAGCCTCGGGGTGCGTTTATGTGTCGGACATCAACACTCACAGTTTGAGCCGATTCTGGCCCGTTTCGTGGATTATTACTCACTGTTTTTGGGTCCGGGAGTGATTTCCACGATTAACGAACCCCTGGGTGCGTTTACGTGTTGGTCATCAACACTCACAGTTTTGGCCGATTCTGGCCCGTTTTGTGGACTTTTACTCACAGTTTTGGGTTCCCAAAGCGATTTCCATGGTTGCCGAACCCCAAGGTGCGCTTACGAGTTGGTCATCAACCCTCATAGTTTTGCCCATTCTGGCTCGTTTCGCGGACTATTATTCACTGTTTTGGGTCCCGGAGTGATTTCCATGACTAACGAACCCTAGGGTTCGTTTACGTGTCGGTCATCAACTCTCACAGTTTTGGCCGATTCTGGCCCGTTTCGTTGACTATTACTCACTGTTTTGGGCTCCCGGAGTTATTCCCACGATTAACAAACCTCGGGGTGCGTTTACATGTCGGTCATCAACTCCACAGTTTTTGCCGATTAGTGCCCGTTTCATGGTCTACTACTCATTGTTTTGAGGAACTAGAGAGATTTCCACAATTGACGATCCCCGAGGTGTGTTTACGTGTCCGTTGTCAACACTCACAGTTTTGGCCAACTCTAACCCCTTTCGTGGACTATTACTCACTGTTTTGGGGTCCGAGAGTGATTTCCATGATTAACGAACCTCGGGGTCCGTTTACGTGTCGGTCATCAACACTCACAGTTTTGGCCGATTTTGGCCCATTTTGTAAACTATTACTCATTGTTTTGGGGTCCGAGTGTTATTTCCACGATGACCGAACCCCGGGGTGCGTTTGCGTGTCGGTCATCAACACTCTTAGTTTTGGCCGATTCTGGCCCGTTTCGTGGATTATTACTCACTGTTTTGGGGTCCGGGAGTGATTTCCACGATTAAAGAACCCCGGCGTGCGTTTACGTGTCGGTCATCAACACTCACAGTTTTGGCCGATTCTGGCCCGTTTCGTGGACTATTACTCACTGTTTTGGGGCCGAGAGTAATTTTCACGATGAACGAACCCCGGGGAGCGTTTACGTGTCGGTCATCAACACTCACAGTTTTGGCCGATTTTGGCCCATTTCGTGGACTATTACTCACTGTTTTGGGTTCCGGGAGTTATTTCCACGATTAACGAACCCCGGGGTGCGTTTACGTGTCGGTCATGAACACTCATAGTTTTGGCCGATTCTGGCCCGTTTCATGGACTATTATTCACTGTTTTGGTGTCTGGGACTGATTTCCACGATGAACGAACCCCTGGGTGCGTTTACGTCTCGGTCATCAACACACATTTTTGGCCGATTCTGGCCCTTTTTGTGGACTATTACTCACTGTTTTGTGGTCCCGGAGTGATTTCCACGATTAACGAACCCCGGGGTGCGTTTGCGTGTCGATCATCAACACTCACAGTTTTGGCCGATTGTGGCCCGTTTCGTGGACTATTACTCACTGTTTAGTGGTCCGGGAGTGATTTCCACGATGAACGAACCCTTTGGTGCATTTACGTGTCAGTCATCAACACACCACAGTTTTGGCCGATTATGGCACGTTTTGTGGACTATTACTCACTGTTTTGGGGTCCCGGAGTGATTTCCGTGATTATCGAACCCCGGGGTTTGTTTACGTGTCGGCCATCAACACTCACTGTTTTGGCCGATTCTGGCCCGTTTCGTGGACTATTACTCATTGTTTAGTGGTCCGGGAGTGATTTCCACGATGAACGAACCCTTTGGTGCATTTACGTGTCAGTCATCAACACTCACAGTTTTGGCCGATTCTGGCCCGTTTTTTGGACTATTACTCACTGTTTTGGGGTCCCAGAGTGATTTCGGTGATTATCGAACCCCGGGGTGTGTTTACGTGTCGGCCATCAACACTCACTGTTTTGGCCGATTCTGGCCCGTTTCATGGACTATTACTCACTGTTTTTTGGGTCCGGCAGTGATTTCCAGGATTAACGAACCCCTGGGTGTGTTTACGTGTTGGTCATCAAAACTCACAGTTTTGGCCGATTCTGGCCCGTTTTGTGGACACTCACAGTTTTGGGTTCCCAAAGCGATTTCCCTGGTTGTCGAACCCCAAGGTGCGCTTACAAGTCGGTCATCAACCCTCATAGTTTTGGCCCATTCTGATCCGTTTCACGGACAATTATTCACTGTTTTGGGCCCCGCAGTGATTTCCATGATTAACGAACCCTAGGGTGCGTTTACGTGTCGGTCATCAACACTCACAGTTTTGGCCGATTCTGGCCCGTTTCATGGACTATTACTCACTGTTTTGGGGTCAAAGAGTTATTTACACGATGAACGAACCCCGGGGTGCGTTTGCGTGTTGGTCATCAACACTCATAGTTTTGGCCGATTCTGGCCCGTTTCATGGACTATTACTCACTGTTTTGGGTCCGGGAGTGATTTCCACGATGAACGAAACCCTGGGTGCGTTTACGTGTCGGTCATGAACACTCACATTTTTGTCCGATTCTGGCCCGTTTTGTGGACTTATTACTCACTGTTTTGTGGTCCCGGAGTGATTTACACGATTGACGAACCCCGGGTTGCGTTTGCGTGTCGGTCATCAACACTCACAGATTTGGCCGATTCTGGCCCGTTTCATGGACTATTACACACTGTTTAGTGGTCCGGGAGTGATTTCCAGGATGAACGAACCCTTTGGTGCATTTACGTGTCAGTCATCAACACTCACAGTTTTGGCCGATTCTGGCCCGTTTTGTGGACTATACTCACTGTTTTGGGGTCCCGGAGTGATTTCCGTGATTATCGAACCCCGGGGTGTGTTTACGTGTCGGCCATCAACACTCACTGTTTTGGCCGATTCTGGCCCGTTTCGTGGACTATTACTCACTGTTTTTGGGTTCCCAAAGCAATTTCCCTCGTTGTCGAACCCCAAGGCGCGCTTACAAGTCGGTCATCAACCCTCATAGTTTTGGCCCATTCTGGTCCGTTTCACGGACTATTATTCACTGTTTTGGGTCCCGTAGTGATTTCCATGATTAACGAACCCTAGGGTGCGTTTACGTGTCGGTCATCAACACTCACAGTCTTGGACGATTTTGGCCCGTTTCGTGGACTATTACTCACTGTATTGGGGTCAAAGAATTATTTCCACGATGAACGAACCCCGGGGTGCGTTTACGTGTCAGTCATCAACACTCACAGTTTTGGCCAGTTTTGGCCGATTCTGGCCCGTTTCGTGGATTATTACTCACTGTTTTGGGGTCCGGGAGTGATTTCCACAATTAACGAACCCTCGGGTGCGTTTACGTGTCGGTCATCGGCACTCATAGTTTTTGCCGATTCTGGCCCGTTTCGTGGACTATTACTCACTGTTTTGGGGTCCGGGAGTGATTTCCACGATGAACGAACCCCTGGGTGCGTTTACGTGTCGGTCATCAACACTCACATTTTTGTCCGATTCTGGCCCGTTTGTGGACTTATTACTCACTGTTTTGTGGTCCCGAAGTGACTTACACGATTAACGAACCCCGGGTTGCGTTTGTGTGTCGGCCATCAACACTCACAGATTTGGCCGATTCTGGCCCGTTTCATGGACTATTGCTCAGTGTTTTGGGGTCCGGGAGTGATTTCCAGGATGAACGAGCCTCGGGTGCGTTTATGTGTCGGACATGAACACTCACAGTTTTAGCCGATTCTGGCCCGTTTCGTGGACTATTGCTCACTGTTTTGGGGTCCGGGAGTGATTTCCAGGATTAACGAACCCCTGGGTGCGTTTACGTGTTGGTCATCAACACTCACAGTTTTGGCCGATTCTGGCCCGTTTTGTCGACTTTTACTCTCAGTTTTGGGTTCCCAAAGCGATTTCCTTGGTTGTCGAACCCCAAGGTGCGTTTACGTGTCGGTCATCAACCCTCATAGTGTTGGCCGATTCTGACCCGTTTCGTGGATTATTACTCACTGTTTTGGGTTCCCAAAGCGATTTCCATGGTTGTCGAACCCCAAGGTGCACTTACGAGTCGGTCATCAACCCTCATAGTTTTGGCCCATTCTGGCCCGTTTCGCGGACTATTATTCACTGTTTTGGGTCCCGGAGTGATTTCCATGTTTAACGAACCCTAGGGTGCGTTTACGTGTCGGTCATCAACTCTCACAGTTTTAGCCGATTCTGGCCTGTTTCGTGGATTATTACTCACTGTTTTGGGGTCCGGGAGTGATTTCCACGATTAACGAACCCCGGGGTGCGCTTACCTGTCAGTCATCAACACTCATAGTTTTGGCCGATTCTGGCCCGTTTCGTGGACTATTACTCACTGTTTTGGGGTCCGGGAGTGATTTCCACGATGAACGAACCCCTGGGTGCGTTTACGTGTCGGTCATCAACACTCACATTTTTGTCCGATTCTGGCCCGTTTTGTGGACTTATTACTCACTGTTTTGTGGTCCCGAAGTGGTTTACACGATTAACGAACCCCGGGGTGCGTTTGTGTGTCGGTCATTAACCCTCACAGTTTTTGCCGATTCTGGCCCATTTCTTGGACTATTACTCACTGTTTTGGGGTCCGGGAGTGATTTCCAGGATGAACGAGCCTCGGGGTGCGTTTATGTGTCGGACATCAATACTCACAGTTTTAGCCGATTTTGGCCCGTTTCGTGGATTATTACTCACTGTTTTTGGGTTCGGGAGTGATTTCCATGATTAACGAACCCCGGGGTGCGTTTGCGTGTTGGTCATCAACACTCATAGTTTTGGCCGATTCTGGCCCGTTTCATGGACTATTACTCACTGTTTTGGGTCCGGGAGTGATTTCCACGATGAACGAAACCCTGGGTGCGTTTACGTGTCGGTCATGAACACTCACATTTTTGTCCGATTCTGGCCCGTTTTGTGGACTTATTACTCACTGTTTTGTGGTCCCGGAGTGATTTACACGATTGACGAACCCCGGGTTGCGTTTGCGTGTCGGTCATCAACACTCACAGATTTGGCCGATTCTGGCCCGTTTCATGGACTATTACTCACTGTTTAGTGGTCCGGGAGTGATTTCCAGGATGAACGAACCCTTTGGTGCATTTACGTGTCAGTCATCAACACTCACAGTTTTGGCCGATTCTGGCCCGTTTTGTGGACTATACTCACTGTTTTGGGGTCCCGGAGTGATTTCCGTGATTATCGAACCCCGGGGTGTGTTTACGTGTTGTCATCAACACTCACCGTTTTGGCGATTCACTCCGCCATCAACACTCACCGCTTTTGGCGATTCTGGCCCGTTTCGTGGACTATTACTCACTGTTTTTGGGTCCGGGAGTGATTTCCAGGATTAACGAACCCCTGGGTGTGTTTACGTGTTGGTCATCAACACTCACAGTTTTGGCCGATTCTGGCCCGCTTTGCGGATTTTTACTCACAGTTTTGGGTTCCCAAAGCGATTTCCCTCGTTGTCGAACCCCAAGGTGCGCTTACAAGTCGGTCATCAACCCTCATAGTTTTGGCCCATTCTGGTCCGTTTCACGGACTATTATTCACTGTTTTGGGTCCCGTAGTGATTTCCATGATTAACGAACCCTAGGGTGCGTTTACGTGTCGGTCATCAACACTCACAGTCTTGGACGATTTTGGCCCGTTTCGTGGACTATTACTCACTGTATTGGGGTCAAAGAATTATTTCCACGATGAACGAACCCGGGGTGCGTTTACGTGTCGATCATCAACACTCACATTTTGGCCAGTTTTGGCCGATTCGCCCGCTTCGTGGATTATTACTCACTGTTTTGGGGTCCGGGTGATTTACAATTAACGAACCCCGGTGCGCGACGTGTGTCGGCCATCGGCACTCATAGTTTTTGCCGATTCTGGCCCGCTTTCGTGGACTATTCCTCACTGCTTTGGGGTCCGGAGTGATTTCCCGATGAACGAACCCGTCGGGTGCGCTTAACGATCAACACTCACGGTTTTTACGTGTCGGTCATCAACACTCACATTTTTGTCCGATTCTGCCCGCTTTGTGGACTTATTACTCACTGTTTTGTGGTCCCGGTGATTTACACGATTAACGAAACCCTGGTTGCGCGTGTGTCGGCCATCAACACTCACAGATTGGCCGATTCGCCCGCTTGTGGACTATTACTCACTGTTTTGGGGTCCGGAGTGATTTACACGATTAACGAACCCGGGGTGCGCTTATGTGTCGGACATGAACACTCACAGATTTGGCCGATTCTCGCCCGCTTCGTGGACTATTGCTCACCGCTTTGGGGTCCGGAGTGATTTCCGGATTAACGAACCTCGGGTGCGCGTACGTGTTGGTCATCAACACTCACGCTTTGGCCGATTCTCGCCCGCTTTGTCGACTATTACTCACCGCTTTGGGTTCCCAAAGCGATTTCCGGTTGTCGAACCCACAGGTGCGCTTACGTGTTGGTCATCAACACTCATAGTTTGGCCGATTCTGCCCGCTTCGTGGATTATTACTCACCGCTTTGGGTTCCAAAGCGATTTCCATGGTTGTCGAACCCCAAGGTGCGCTTACGAGTCGGTCATCAACCTCATAGTTTTGGCCCATTCTGGCCCGCTTTCATGACTATTACTCACTGTTTTGGGTCCCGGAGTGATTTCCATGTTTAACTAACCCTAGGGTGCGCTTACGTGTCGGTCATCAACTCTCACAGTTTTGCCGATTTGCCCATTATTACTCACTGTTTTGGGGTCCGGAGTGATTTCCACGATTAACGAACCCCGCGTGCGCTTATTCGTCGGTCATCAACACTCATAGTTTTGGCCGATTCTCGCCCGCTTCGTGGACTATTACTCACTTTTGGGGTCCGGAGTGATTTCACGATGGTAACCCCGGTGCGCATCAACACTCATTTTTGGCGATTCGGTCCGTTTAACACTACTCACTTTTTGGGGTCCGATTCGGTGCGCTTACGTGTCGACTTATTACTCACCGATTCTGCCCGTTTGTGGACTTATTACTCACTGTTTTGTGGTCACGATTAACGATTAACGAACCCGGTGTGCGCTTGTGTCGGTCATTAACCTCACAGTTTTGCCGATTCGCCCATTTCTTGACTATTACTCACTGTTTTGGGGTCCGGAGTGATTTCCGTGATGAACGAGCCTCGGGTGCGCTTATGTGTCGGACATCAATACTCACAGCTTTAGCCGATTTTGGCCCGCTTCGTGGATTATTACTCACTGTTTTTGGGTTCGGGAGTGATTTATGATTAACGAACCTCGGGTGCGCTTATGTTGGTCATCAACACTCATAGTTTTGGCCGATTCTGCCCGTTTCATGGACTATTACTCACTGCTTTTGGGTCCGGAGTGATTTCCACGATGAACGAAACCCCGGTGCGCTTACGTGTCGGTCATGAACACTCACATTTTTGTCCGATTCTGCCCGCTTTGTGGACTTATTACTCACTGCTTTGTGGTCCCGAAGTGACTTACACGATTAACGAACCCCGGGTTGCGCTTATGTGTCGGTCATCAACACTCACAGATTTGGCGATTCTGGCCCGCTTCATGGACTATTACTCACCGCTTAGTGGTCCGGAGTGATTTCCATGATGAACGAACCTTTGGTGCATTTACGTGTCGGTCATCAACACTCACGCTTTTGGCCGATTCTGGCCCGCTTTGTGGACTATGCTTTGGGGTCCCGGAGTGATTTCGTGATTATCGAACCCCGGGTGTGTTTACGTGTCGCCATCAACACTCACTGTTTTGGCCGATTCTCGCCCGCTTCGTGGACTATTACTCACTGTTTTGGGTCCGGAGTGATTTCCGTGATTAACGAACCCTGGTGTGTTTACGTGTTGGTCATCAACACTCACAGCTTTTGGTCGATTCTGGCCCGCTTATGGATTTTTACTCACAGCTTTGTTCCCAAAGCGATTTCCCTCGTTGTCGAACCCCAAGGTGCGCTTACAAAGTCGGTCATCAACCCTCATAGTTTTGGCCCATTCTGGTCCGCTTTACGGACTATTATTCACCGCTTTGGGTCCCGTGAGTGATTTCCATGATTAACGAACCCTAGGGTGCGCTTACGTGTCGGTCATCAACACTCACAGCCTTGGACGATTTTGGCCCGCTTCGTGGACTATTACTCACCGTATTGGGGTCAAAGAATTATTTCCACGATGAACGAACCCCGGGTGCGCGACGTGTCACCATCAACACTCACTTTTGGCCAGTTTTGGCCGATTCTCGCCCGCTTCGTGGATTATTACTCACTGTTTTGGGGTCCGGAGTGATTTACAATTAACGAACCTCGGGTGCGCGACGTGTCGGTCATCAACACTCATAGTTTTGGCCGATTCTGGCCCGTTTCGTGGACTATTACTCACTGTTTTGGGGTCCGGGAGTGATTTCCACGATGAACGAACCCCTGGGTGCGTTTACGTGTCGGTCATCAACACTCACATTTTTGTCCGATTCTGCCCGTTTTGTGGACTTATTACTCACTGTTTTGTGGTCCCGAAGTGACTTACACGATTAACGAACCCCGGGTTGCGTTTGTGTGTCGGCCATCAACACTCACAGATTTGGCCGATTCGCCCGCTTCATGGACTATTGCTCGTTTTGGGGTCCGGATGATTTCCGGATGAACGAGCCTCGGTGCGCCCATTTTAGCCGATTCTGGCCCGCTTGTGGACTATTACTCACCGCTTTGGGGTCCGGAGTGATTTCCGGATTAACGAACCCTCACGTGTTGGTCATCAACACTCACAGCTTTTGGCCGATTCTCGCCCGCTTTGTCGACTTTTACTCTCGTTTTGGGTTCCCAAAGCGATTTCCTGGTTGTCGAACCCAAGGTGCGACGTTCGGTCATCAACCCTCATAGTGTTGGACGATTCTGACCCGCTTCGTGGATTATTACTCACAGTTTTGGGTTCCCAAAGCGATTTCCATGGTTGTCGAACCCCAAGGTGCGCTTACGAGTCGGTCATCAACCCTCATAGTTTTGGCCCATTCTGGCCCGTTTCGTGGACTATTATTCACTGTTTTGGGTCCCGGAGTGATTTCCATGATTAACGAACCCTAGGGTGCGTTTACGTGTCGGTCATCAACTCTCACAGTTTTGGCCGATTCTGGCCCGTTTCGTGGACTATTACTCACTGTTTTGGGGTCCCGGAGTGATTCCCACGATTAACGAACCCCGGGTGCGCTTACCGCTTCAACACTCATAGTTTTGGCCGATTCTGGCCCGTTTCGTGGACTATTACTCACTGTTTTGGGGTCCGGGAGTGATTTCCACGATGAACGAACCCCTGGGTGCGTTTACGTGTCGGTCATCAACACTCACATTTTTGTCCGATTCTGGCCCATTTTGTGGACTTATTACTCACTGTTTTGTGGTCCCGAAGTGGTTTACACGATTAACGAACCCCGGGGTGCGTTTGTGTGTCGGTCATTAACCCTCACAGTTTTTGCCGATTCTGGCCCATTTCATGGACTATTACTCACTGTTTTGGGGTCCGGGAGTGATTTCCGGATGAACGAGCCTCGGTGCGTTTACATCAATACTCACAGTTTTAGCCGATTTTGGCCCGCTTTAGTGATTATTACTCACTGTTTTTGGGTTCGGAGTGATTTCCATGATTAATGAACCCAGGTGCGTTTACGTGTTGGTCATCAACACTCACAGTTTTGGCCGATTCTGGCCCGTTTTGTGGACTTTTACTCACAGTTCTGGGTTCCCAAAGCGATTTCCATGGCTGTCGAACCCCAAGGTGCGCTTACGAGTTATTTCGTGGTTTCGTGGACTATTACTCACTTTTTTGGGGCCGAGAGTTAGTTCCACGATGAACAAACCCTGGGGTGCGTTTACGTGTCGGTCATCAACACTGACAGTTTTGGCCGATTCTAGCCTGTTTCATGGACTATTACTCACTGTTTTTGGGTCCAGGAGTGATTTCCACGATTAACAAACCCCGGGGTGCGTTTACGTGTCGGTCATCAACACTCATAGTTTTGGCCGATTGTGGCCCATTTCGTGGATTATTACTCACTGTTTTGGGGTCCAGGAGTGATTTCCACGATGAACGAACCCCTGGATGCGTTTACGTGTCGGTCATCAACACTCACGTTTTTGGCCGATTCTGGCCCGTTTTGTGGACTATTACTCACTGTCTTGGGGTCCGGGAGTGATTTCCAGGATGAACGAACCCGGGGGTGCGTTTACGTGCGGACATCAACACTCACAGTTTTAGCCGATTCTGGCCCGTTTCGTGGATTATTACTCACTGTTTTGTGGTGGAGTGATTTCCACGATTAACGAACCCCTCGGTGCGTTTACGTGTCAGTCATGAACACTCATAGTTTTGGCCGATTGTGGCCCGTTTCGTGGACTATTACTCACTGTTTAGTGGTCCGGGAGTGATTTCCACGATGAACGAACCCTTTGGTGCATTTACGTGTCGGTCATCAACACTCACAGTTTTGGCCGACTCTGACCCGTTTTGTGGATTATTACTCACTGTTTTGGGGTCCCGGAGTGATTTCCGTGATTATCGAACCACGGGGTGTGTTTACGTGTCGGCCATCAAAACTCACTGTTTTGGCCGATTCTGGCCCGTTTCGTGGACTATTACTCACTGTTTTGGGGTCCTGGAGTGATTTCCAGGATTAACGAACTCCTGGGTGCGTTTACGAGTCGGTCAACAACACTCGTAGTTTTGGCCGATTCTCGCCCGTTTTGTGGACTTTTACTCACAGTTTTGGGTTCCCAAAGCGATTTCCATGGTTGTCGAACCCCAAGGTGCACTTACGAGTCGGTCATCAATCCTCCTAGTTTTGGCCCATTCTGGCCCGTTTCGCGGACTATTATTCACTGTTTTGGGTCCCGGAGTGATTTTCATGTTTAATGAACCCTAGGGTGCGTTTACGTGTCGGTAATCAACTCTCACAGTTTTGGCCGACTCTGGCCCGTTTCGTTGACTATTACTCACTGTTTTGGGGTCCCTGAGTGATTCCCACGATTAACAAACCTCGGGGTGCTTTTACATGTCGGTCATCAACTCTCACAGTTTTTGCCGATTATGACTCGTTTCGTGGTCTATTACTCATTGTTTTGGGGTCCTAGAGGGATTTCCAGAATTTACGATCCCCGGGGTGCGTTTACGTGTCCGTTGTCAACACTCACAGTTTTGGCCAACTCTAACCCGTTTCGTGGACTATTACTCACTGTTTTGGGGCCCCGGAGTGATTTCCATGATTAACGAACCTCGGGGTCCGTTTACGTGTCGGTCATCAACACTCACAGTTTTGGCCGATTTTTGCCCGTTTTGTGGACTATTACTCACCGTTTTGGGGTCCGAGAGTTATTTCCACGATGAACGAACCACGGGGTGCGTTTGCGTGTCGGTCATCAACACTCTTAGTTTTGGCCGATTTTGGCCCGTTTCGTGGATTGTTATTCACTGTTTTGGGGTCCGGGAGTGATTTCCACGATTAACGAACCCCGGGGTGCGTTTACGTGTCCGTCATCAACACTCACAGTTTTGGCCGATTCTGGCCCGTTTCATGGACTATTACTCATTGTTTTGGGGCCGAGAGTTATTTCCACGATGAATGAACCCCGGGGTGCGTTTACGTGTCTGTCATCAACACTCACAGTTTTGGCCGATTCTGGCCCGTTTCATGGATTATTACTCACTGTTTTGGGGTCCGGGAGTGATTTCTACGATTAACGAACCCCGGGGTGCGTTTACGTGTCGGTCATCAACCCTCATAGTTTTGGCCCATTCTGGCCCGTTTCGCGGACTATTATTCACTGTTTTGGGTCCCGGAGTGATTTCCATGTTTAACGAACCCTAGGGTGCGTTTACGTGTCGGTCATCAACTCTCACAGTTTTGGCCGACTTTAGCCCGTTTCGTT
Source organism: Aegilops longissima (assembly GCA_021605205.1). Lineage (NCBI taxonomy): Eukaryota > Viridiplantae > Streptophyta > Magnoliopsida > Poales > Poaceae > Aegilops > Aegilops longissima. The sequence continues at coordinate 13,255,474 of CM038679.1, forward strand.
GACTATTACTCACTGTTTTGCGGTCCCTGAGTGATTCCCACGATTAACAAACCTCGGGGTGCTTTTACATGTCGGTCAACAACTCTCACAGTTTTTGCCGATTATGGCTCGTTTCGTGGTCTATTACTCATTGTTTTGGGGTCCTAGAGGGATTTCCACAATTGACGATCCTGGGGGTGCGTTTACGTGTCCGTTGTCAACACTCACAGTTTTGGCCAACTCTAACCCGTTTTGTGGACTATTACTCACTGTTTTTGGGTCCCGGAGTGATTTCCATGATTAACGAACCTCGGGGTCCGTTTACGTGTCGGTCATCAACACTCACAGTTTTGGCCGATTTTTGCTCGTTTTGTGGACTATTACTCACCGTTTTGGGGTCCGAGAGTTATTTCCACGATGAACGAACCCCGGGGTGCGTTTGCGTGTCGGTCATCAACACTCTTAGTTTTGCCCGATTTTGGCCCGTTTTGTGGATTTTTATTCACTGTTTTGCGGTCCGGGAGTGATTTCCACGATTAACGAACCCCGGGGTGCGTTTACGTGTCGGTCATCAACACTCACAGTTTTGGCCGATTCTGGCCCGTTTCGTGGACTATTACTCACTGTTTTGGGGCCGAGAGTTATTTCCACGATGAATGAACCCCGGGGTGCGTTTACATGTCGGTCATCAACACTCACAGTTTTGGCTGATTCTGGCCCGTTTCGTGGACTATTACTCACTGTTTTGGGTTCCTGGAGTTATTTCCACGATGAACAAACCCCTTTATGCGTTTACGTGTCGGTCATCAACACTCACATTTTTGGCCGATTCTGGCCCGTTTTGTGGACTATTACTCACTGTTTTGGGGTCCGTGAGTGATTTCCAGGATGAACGAACCCCGGGGTCCGTTTACGTGTCAGACATCAACACTCACAGTTTTAGCCGATTCTAGCCCGTTTCGTGGATTATTACTCACTGTTTTGGGGTCCGGGAGTGATTCCCACGATTAATGAACCCCTAGTTGCGTTTACGTGTTGGTCATCAACACTCAATGTTTTGGCCGATTCTGGCCCGTTTTGTGGACTTTTACTCACAGTTTTGGGTCCCGGAGTGATTTCCATGATTAACGAACCCCAGGGTGTGTTTACGTGTCGGTCATCAACTCTCACGTTTTTGGCCGATTCCCATGATTAACAAACCTCAGGGTGCGCTTACCTGTCGGTCATAAACTCTCACAGTTTTTGCCGATTATGGCCCGCTTCATGTTCTATTACTCATTGTTTTGAGGTCCTAGAGGGATTTCCACAATTGACGATCCCCGGGGTGCGTTTATGTGTCCGTCGTCAACACTCACAGTTTTGCCCGATTCTGGCCCGTTTCGTGCATTATTACTCACTGTTTTGGGGCCGAGAGTTTTTTCCACGATTAGCGAACCCCGGGGTGCGTTTACGTGTCGGTTATCAACACTCACAGTTTTGGCCGATTCTGGCCCGTTTCGTGGATTATTACTCACTGTTTTTGGTCCGGGGGTGATTTCCACGATTATCGAACCCCGGGGTGCGTTTACGTGTCGGTCATCAACACTCATAGTTTTTGCCGATTCTGGCCCGTTTTGTGGACTATTACTCACTGTTTTGTGGTCCCGGAGTGATTTCCACGATTAACGAACCCCAGGGTGCGTTTACGTGTCGGTCCTCAACACTCACAGTTTTGGCCAATTTCGACCCATTTCGTGAACTATTAAGGTTTGTTTTGGGGTCCTAGAGCGATTTCCACAAATGACGATCCCTAGGGTGCGTTTACGTGTTGGTCATCAACTCTCACTGTTTTGGCCGATTCTGGCCCGTTTCCTGGACTATTACTCACTGTTTTGGGGTACCGGAGTGATTTCCACGATTAACAAACCTCGGTGCGCTTATGCGTGCTACCATCAACTCTCCCAGTTTTGATTTATTATGGCCCATTTCATGGACTATTACTCATTGTTTTGGGGTCCTAGAGCGATTTCCACAATTGATGATCCCCGGGGTGCGTTTACGTGTCCGTCGTGAACACTCGCAGTTTTGGCCAACTCTAACCCGTTTCGTGGACTATTACTCACTCTTTTGGGGTCCCGGAATGATTTCCATGATTAACTAACCCCGGGATGCGTTTACGTGTCGCTCATCAACACTCACAGTTTTGGCCGATTCTGGCCCGTTTCGTGTCTGGAAGTGATCTCCACGATGAACGAACCCCGGGGTGCGTTTACGTGTCAGTCATCAACACTCACAGATTTGTCCAATTATGGCCCATTTCATGGACTATTAATCACTGTTTTGGGGTCCTAGTGCGATTTCCACAAGTGACTATCCACGGGGTGCGTTTACGTGTCGGTCATCTACACTCACAGTTTTGGCCCATTCTGGCCCGTTTCATTGACTATTACTCACTGTATTGGGGTCCGGGAGTGATTTCCATGGTTGTCGAACCCCTGGGTGCGTTTACGTGTTGGTCATCAACACTCATAGTTTTGGCCGATTCTGGCCTGTTTTGTCGACTATTACTCACAGTTTTGGCTTATTCTGGCCCGTTTTGTGGACTATTACTCACTGTTTTGGGGTCCCGTTGTAATTTCCACGATTAACGAACCCCAGGGTGCGTTTACGTGTCGGTAATCAACACTCTCAGTTTTGTCCGATTCGGCCCGCTTGTGGACTATTACTCACTATATTGGGGTCCGGAGTGATTTCCACGATTAACGAACCCCGGGTGCGCGACGTGTCGGTCATCAACACTCACAGTTTTGGCCGATTCTGGCCCGTTTCGTGGACTCTTACTCACTATTTTGGCCGATTCTAGCCCGTTTTGTGGACTATTACTCACTGTTTTGGGGTCCCAGAGTGATTTCCATGATTAACAAACCCCTGAGTGCGTTTACATGTCAGTCATCAACACTCACAGTTTTGGCCGATTCTGGCCCGTTTCGTGGACTATTACTCACTATTTTGGCGTCCTGGAGTGATATCCACGATTAACGAACCATTGGGTGCATTTATGTGCCAGTCATCAACACTCATAGTTTTGGCCGATTCTGGACCGTTTCATGGACTATTACTCTTTGCGTCGAGGAGTGATTTCCACAATTGACGATCCTCGGGGTGCGTTTACGTGTCCGTTGTCAACACTCGCAGTTTTGGCCAACTCTAACCTGTTTCGTGAACTATTACTCCCTATTTTGGGGTCCCGGAGTGATTTCCACGATTAACAAACCCCGGGGTGCGTTTACGTGTCGGTCCTCAACACTCACAGTTTTGGCCGATTCCGACCCATTTCGTGAAATATTAATCATTGTTTTGGGGTCCTAGAGCGATTTCCACAAATGACGATCCCTAGGGTGCGTTTACGTGTCGGACATCAACTCTCACAGTTTTGCCGATTCTGGCCCGTTTCCTGGACTATTACTCACTGTTTTGGGGTACCGGAGTGATTTCCACGATTAACGAACCCCAGGGTGCGTTTACATGTCGTTCATCAACACTCACAGTCTTGGCTGATTCTGGCCCGTTTCGTGGACTATTACTCACTATTTTGGGTTCCGAGAGTTTTTTCCACGACTAACGAGCCCTAGGGTGCGTTTACGTGTCGGCCATCAACACTCACTGTATTGGCCGATTCTGGCCCGTTTTGTGGACTATTACTCACTGTTTTGTGGTCCGAAAGTGATTTCCAGGATGAACGAACACCTGGGTGTGTTTACGTGTTGGACATCAACACTCACAGTTTTAGCCGATTCTTGCCCGTTTCATGGATTATTACTCACTGTTTTGGGGTCCGGGAGTGATTTCCACGATTAACGAACCCCTGGGTGCGTTTACGTGTTGGTCATCCAGACTCACAGTTTTGGCCGATTCTGGCCCGTTTTGTGGACTTTTACTCACAGTTTTGGCTTCCCAATGCGATTTCCATGGTTGTCGAACCCCAAGGTGCGCTTACGATTCGATCATCAACCCTCATAGTGTTGGCCCATTCTGGCCCGTTTCGTGGACTATTACTCACTGTTTTGGGTCCCGGAGTGATTTCCATGATTAACGAACCCTAGGGTTTGTTTACGTGTCAGTCATCAACTCTCACGGTTTTGGCCGATTCCCACGATTAACAAACCTCAGGGTGCGTTTACCTGTCGGTCATTAACTCTCACAGTTTTTGCCGATTATGGCCCGCTTCATGTTCTATTACTCATTGTTTTGGGGTCCTAGACGAATTTCCACAACTGACGATCCCCGGGGTGCGTTTACGTGTCCGTCGTCAACACTCACAGTTTTGGCCTATTCTGGCCCGTTTCGTGGATTATTACTCACTATTTTGGGGCCGAGAGTTATTTCCATGATTTGCGAACCCCGGGGTGCGTTTACGTGTCGGTTATCAACACTCACAGTTTTGGCCGATTCTGGCCCGTTTCGTGGATTATTACTCACTGTTTTTGTGTCCGGGAGTGATTTCCACGATTATCGAACCCCGGGGTGCGTTTACGTGTCCGTCATCAACACTCATAGTTTTTGCCGATTCTGGCCCGTTTTGTGGACTATTACTCACCGTTTTGGGGTCCGGGAGTGATTTCCACGATGAACGAACCCTATGGTGCATTTACGTGTCGGTCATCAACAGTCACAGTTTTGGCCGATTCTGGCTCGTTTTGTGGACTATTACTCACTGTTTTCGGGTCCCGGAGTGATTTCCACGATGAACGAACCCCGGGGTGCGTTTACGTGTCAGACATCAACACTCACAGTTTTAGCCGATTCTAGCCCGTTTCATGGATTATAACAAACTGTTTTGGGTCTGGGAGTGATTTCCACGATTAACGAACCCCTGGGAGCGTTTACGTGTTGGTCATCAACGCTCACAGTTTTGGCCGATTCTGGCCCCCGTTTTGTGGACTTTTACTAATAGTTTTGGGTTCCCAAAGCGATTTCCATGATTGTCGAACCCCGGGGTGCGCTTACGAGTTGGTCATCAACCCTCGTAGTTTTGGCCGATTCTGGCCCGTTCTGTGGACTATCACTCACTGTTTTGGGGACCGGGAGTGATTTCCACGATGAACGAACCCCTGGGTGCGTTTACGTGTCGGTCATCACCACTCATAGTTTTTGCTGATTCTGGCCCGTTTCATGGACTATTACTCACTGTTTTGGGGTCCGGGACTGATTTCCACGATGAACGAACCCTTTGGTGCGTTTACGTGTCGGTCATCAACACTCACAGTTTTGGCCGTTTCTGGCCCGTTTTGTGAACTAGTACTCACTGTTTTGGGGTCCCGGATTGGTTGCCATGATTAACGAACCCCGGGGTGTGTTTACGTGTCGGCCATCAACACTCACTGTTTTGGCTGATTCTAGCCCGTTTCGTGGACTTTTACTCACCGTTTTGGGTTCCGGGATTGATTTCCTGGATGAACGAACCCCGGGGTGCATTTACGTCTAGGACATCAACACTCACAGTTTTAGCCGATTCTGGCCCATTTCGTGGATTATTACTCACTATTTTGGGGTCCGGGAGTGATTTCCATGATTAACGAACCACTGGATGCGTTTACGTGTTGGTTATCAACACTCACAGTTTTGGCCGATTCTGGCCCGTTTTGTGGACTTCTACTCACAGTTTTGGGTTCCCAAAGCGATTTCCATGATTAACGAACCCCGGGGTCTGTTTATGTGTCGGTCATCAGCCCTCGAAGTTTTGGCCGATACTGGCCCGTTTCGTGGACTATTACTCACTGTATTGGGGTCCGAGAGTTATTTCCACGATGAACAAACCGCAGAGTGCGTTTGCGTGTCGGTCATCAACACTCTTAGTTTTGGCCGATTCTAGCCCGTTTCGTGGATTATTACTCACTGTTTTGGGGTCCGGGAGTGATTTCAACGATTAACGAACCCGGGGGTGCGTTTACTTGTAGGTCATCAACACTCACAGTTTTGGCCGATTCTGGCCCGTTTCATGGTCTATTACTCATTGTTTTGGGGTCCTAGAGGGGATTTCCACGATGAACGAACCCCAGGGTGCGCTTACGAGTCCGTCATCAACACTCACAGTTTTTGCCGATTTTGCCCGTTTCGTGGACTATTACTCACTGTTTTGGGGTCCGAGAGTTATTTCCACGATGAACGAACCCCGGGGTGCGTTTGCGTGTTGGTCATCAACACTCTTAGTTTTGGCCGATTCTGGCCCGTTTCGTGGATTATTACTCACAGTTTTGGGGTCGGGGAGTGATTTCCACGATTAACGAATCCCATGGTGCGTTTACGTGTCGGTCATCAACACTCACAGTTTTGGCCGATTCTGGCCCATTTCGTGGACTATTACTCACTGTTTTGGGTCCAAGAGTTATTTCCACGATGAACGAACTACGGGGTGTGTTTACGTGTCGGTCATCAGCACTCACAACTTTGGCCGATTCTGGCCCGTTTCGTGGATTATTACTCACTTTTTTGGGGTCCAGGAGTGATTTCCATGATTAATGTACCCCGGGGTGTGTTTACGTGTCGGTCATCAACACTCACAGTTTTGGCCGATTCTGGCCCGTCTCGTGGACTATTACTCAGTGTTTTGGGGTCCGGGATTGATTTCCACGATGAACGAACCCCTGGGTGCGTTTACGTGTCGGTCATCAACACTCACAGTTTTTTCCGATTCTGGCCCATTTTGTGGACTATTACTCACTGTTTTGGGGTCCGGGAGTGATTTCCACGATTAACGAATCCCATTGTGCATTTACGTGTCGGTCATCAACACTCACAGTTTTGGCCGATTCTGGCCCGTTTCGTGGACTATTACTCACTGTTTTGGGGTCCGAGAGTTATTTCCACGATGAACGAACTCCAGGGTGCGTGTTGGGGATATTACTACTGGGCGTAAACCGGCCAGGAGAGGCCGGGTTAACTTCACAAGTAGTCAAGTATGCTTGAAGCCCGTGAGGATATTCTATAAGGGCCCAAGGCCTAGAACCGGTTTAAGGCTTGTAGCCGTGAACCGGCATTAGTATGTAACTTGTATTGTAAGTTATAAATACTAGAGACCGAACCGGACACGTCTATGAGCCGGTCTCGCGACTCTGCATACCGACGGGAGTCACCCGTGTATATAAGGGGACGACCCGGTGGCGGTTCAGGACAACAGACAACAACTCGAGACTTAGGCGAAGCTTGTTTGCTCCCTAGTCATCGAAACCCCCATCAATTCCATCACAACTAGACGTAGGCTTTTACCTTCATCGAAGGGGCCGAACTAGTATAAACTCTCTTGCGTCCTTGTGTCCGCTTTAACCCCTTCAAGCTAACCCGTAGCGATGGCTCCACGACTAAGTCCTTTCATGAGGACATCTGCCGTGACAAAACCATTTACAGCTTGGCGCCACCGTGGGCTATCGCATGATGGTTTCGAGTTCTTGGAGGGCAACTTCGAAGGACTCAAGGGTTACGCTGTGGGCCGGATGACCAAGAGTCGTCGCGGCAAGCTCTACATCGATGATTCAGGCTGGGGGCCCGAGGCCGGCTCTATTGAGTACGGGTATCGGGTCCCCTTTGGTGGCATACACGTCTTCATTGGCAAGATCGGTGAACCGGGCCCTGAGCCGGACATCTGTAGCGACCTTGTCGGAATGGCTCAGTGTGCGAGATCTGCCCGTTAAATCGGCCGTGAAGCATGCCTTCGTGGGAATCATCCACGGAGGAGAATATGAAGATGGATCGGTATCTGGTAGCGAGACCGTCGTTTATTCCGGCGACGAGTCCTCGACCGGAGAAACCGAGTCACTCTATCAGCTACAAGACGGTCAGATTGGGGGCTGTTAAGATGGAGACAGTATTCCGGACCCCTCTGATCTGCCCAACCGGGTTGGGATATTCATGGCCAGTACACAGGCGGCGATCCACTCTTCGACTGCAGCAGCAATGTTCTTCAGATCAGCAGCGGCGGCAGCGGCCGGGACAGGAGGCTCTATGCACCCGCCGGCTCAAGTTTTATCTGATTTGTTTGATGCGTTGGCCGTGCTTATGGCTGAGGCTAACCCGGTAGATCAGGACGCCCACAACACGGAGATTGCAAAGGTGAGGGAACAGATCACTCAAGACAGGGCCGCTTTGGATGCGCAGGCCTATAGGCTTATGTTGGACCAGAACGCATCTCATGAAGTCCTGAAAAGGAAGCATCGGTCTCGCCTGCCGACGGTTTTCGACGCCAGAAACCTCTTTAACACCCCAGGAGCAGGGACTAGTAACCCGCCGTGGCTAAGCGGGCGGAGGCACCTGGGCCGGATGCGCCGGTTCAGCCTCGCATGATGGAGCCGCCTCGACAGAACAATGTTGTGCCTCAGCCTGTCCAGACACCTCCAGGTCATTATTCCAATCCAATGGATAATCTTGTCGCCGCCGCTTCACGACTGGAGGCCATCCCAATTGAAGGTGATTCTCCGCAGGCGGTGGAAACGCATCGGGTTAAGGAGCTTCTTCGAACGGCCTTGATTCAACAGGAAGCGTATTCATACAGCCGTGACCGAATTCATTCCACCCCCCGTCCAAGCCGGAGTTACAGCAGGCGGATAGATGAACCGGCCGTGTCCAGTAATGCACGGAACCGTGAAGCCCCCCGTGGCCATAACCCGGCAGGTGATGCTCAGGAAGTGGAGGACCGGGCCCGAGCGCGCAGGGATACCGGGTTAGCAGCACAACATGAGGCTCGTTAGCTTACGCTGATTCGTCCAACTACCTCGATCGAGCCAGGAGTCACTTCTAGTTCTTTGGGAGTGCCTTGCCTTGTCCCTGCTTTACGCAATGTGCACCTGCCCAAGGATTTTAAGGGCTTGCGCAAGGTGCCAAGTTACATGGCCGATTTGTCTCCGGAAACATGGGTAGAGAGTTATGAGATGGTTATGGAGATGCTTGACGTATATGAAGCGGTATGTGCAAAGTACTTCACCATGATGCTTGAAGGGACAACCCGTATTTGGTTAAAGAGCTTACCAGCCAATTCTATCAGTTCATGGGCCCAGTTGCGAGCCCGGTTTATCCAGAATTTCAAGGATACATGTAAGCTGCCCATGTCGATAGTGGACTTAGCGGCCTGTGTCCAAGAGGAAGGAGAGTCAACTACCCGCTGGGTACACCGAGTTTCGGAAATTTTGCACTCTTTAGACCGTATCAACGCCGACTCCGTGGTTATAACCTTGGAAAGCAACTGCCGGTTTAAGCCTCTGAAGTTGAAATTGGGGCGGATGAAGCGCCATTGTAACGATATGGGGACCCTCATGACGGTGTTAGTGAAGTATGCTGATTCTGATGGTACCAAGGATCCCGAGTCTGATGATGACAAGACAGGGAAGGCAAAGAAGAACAGTAACTCCAAGGGACATCAACACAACGCAGCAGGTCATGGTAACGGAGGCAAGCGTAAAGCGGATGGCAACATGGACTTTGTGTCTAATACTAGCGCGCAGGACAGGGGCCAGCAACGGAAGGGTAAACCGCCGAATCGCAGTGGAGCTCCAAGCCCCAACACGGACCGCCTAACCTATCTATTAAACCAGCCCTGTCCAAAGCATGGGACGAAGGAGGCGCCGGCCACCCACCTTTGGAAGGATTGCTATATTATGCAGGAGTTCAAAAATTCTAATGCTTTCCGGTATGATCATGGAACAGGGGGCGGCTCAGGATCCAGATTCCATGGGCTGGGTCACGGTGGAGGAAATGCCGGTTCAGGCTTCAATGGAGATCAGGGTGGACATAATAATGAAAACAATCAGAATGGCCAGATTGGTTACAACCAGCAGCAGCAGTCGGGTTATCAGAGCCATCCAAAGCAGCTGAATAGCGGGCAGTATCATGTGTTCACCACTAGCTTAGACAAGCAAGATCAGAAGCTTCACAAGCGAGCAGTAAATTCTATTGAACCGGCCGTACCTTGTTATTTACGCTGGTCCGAACAACCAATCGTATGGAGCAAAGAGAATCACCCTCCCAGGTTGACAATCCAGGTCAGCTGGCGTTGGTGGTGGCATTAATATCTTGTACTATGAGACCTTCCGTCGTATGGGCCTAACAGACAAGAATCTTCAACCATCCAAAACGGTATTCCATGGTGTGGTACCTGGTAAGTCTGCATATCCTGCTGGCAAGATAGCTCTGGTGGTGGCCTTTGGAGATGATCATGATTCCAGGTCAGAAACAATAGTTTTTGAGGTGGTTAAGATCCGGAGCCCATACCACGCTTTATTTGGGCGGCCGGCTTATGCCAAGTTTATGCCACGGCCCTGTTATATTTATCTGGAGCTAAAGATGTCGGGTCACAAAGGGACCATAACCGTTCATAGAAGCCGCAAGATTGCCTCGGAGTGCGAAGAAGGTGATGCGGCCTATGGAGAGTCGGTTTGTGCCACGGAAGAGTTGAAATACTACAAGGATAATCTTGATCCGGCGGACATGACTCCGTTGAAGAAACCAACCATAGAGCATGATCCGACTTTAAAGTTCAAATCGGCAGCTGAGACTAAGCTTGTTGACTTTGTACCTGGCGATTCGTCCAAGCATTTTAGTATCAGCACCAACTTGGATCCAAAATAGGAAAGCGCGCCATCGAAGTTCATCCGTGAGAACCGGACATTTTGCATGGAAGCCTTCGACATGCCGTGTGTACCGAGGAGCTCGCTGAGCACACTCTTAATGTTGATCCTAAGTGCAAACCGGTGAAGCAGCTCCGCCGGTTCAATGAAGAAAGGCGCAAAGCTATTGGAGAGGAAGTGGCCAGGCTCATAGCGGCTGGCTTTATTGTTGAAGTGTTCCATCCTGAGTGGCTGGCTAATCCGGTGCTGGTCCTTAAGAAAAATGGCACCTGGCGCATGTGTGTGGATTACACAGATCTTAACAAAGCTTGTCCAGTAGATCCTTTTGCCCTCCCCCGCATTGATCAGATTATTGATGCTACGGCGGGTTGTGAGCGTTTTTGTTTTTTGGATGCATATTCTGGTTATCATCAGATCAAGATGGAAGTTAAGGACCAGGAGAAGACGGCGTTCATAACTCCCTTTGGAGCCTTCTGCTACGTATCTATGCCTTTTGGGCTCAAGAGTGCCCAGGCAACTTATCAACGGTGTGTGCAGAATTGCCTTCATAAGCAGATCGGTCGTAATGTGCATGCCTATGTGGATGATATTGTGGTTAAGTCAAAGGAGAAGGAGACTCTGGTTGATGATTTGAAGGAAACCTTTGATAACCTACGGACATACAAGATGATGCTCAACCCGACCAAGTGTGTTTTCGGTGTACCGGCAGGCAAGTTATTGGGTTTTCTGGTGTCCAACAGGGGAATTGAGGCTAATCCGGAGAAGATTACAGCTATTACCTCCCTGGCTAAACCGAAATGTATTAATGATGTCCAGCTCTTGGCAGGCCGGATTGCCGCGTTGAGCAGGTTTATCAGCCGCCTCGGGGACAAGGCGATCCCTTTGTATCAGATGCTGAAGAAAGCAGATCCCTTTGTCTGGAGTCCGACTGCTGATAAAGCGTTGGAGGATTTAAAGCGGCAGCTAGCCAATCCGCCTGTTCTTTCTTCTCCGATTGACAAGGAACCATTGTTACTATATGTGGCAGCTAATGCTCATGCAGTCAGCGTAGCTGTCGTGGTGGAGCGCAAGGGGGCAGGCAAGGAATATCCGGTTCAGCGTCCGGTTTATTATATCAGCGAGGTGCTTATTGAGTCCAAGCAAAGATACCCGCATTGGCAGAAGCTGGTGTATGGAGTTTTCATGGCAAGCCGGAAGCTTAAGCAATACTTCCACGGACATCCCATCACAGTGGTTAGCTCTGCTCCTTTGGGAGATATAATTCAATACAGGGAGGCAACTGGCCGGATTGCCAAGTGAGCCATAGAGCTTGGGCCGCACGGTTTAAAATACGTGCCTCGGACGGCGATCAAATCTCAAGCACTTGTGGATTTCATCAATGACTAATCGGAACTACAAGCACCTGTAGAAAAGCCGGATCACACATACTGGACTATTCATTTTGACGGGTCCGGGCAATTGGAGGGCTCGCGGGCCGGAGTTGTATTGACTTCCCCACGAGGTGATAAGTTTTGTTACGTTCTCCACTTAATGTTCCCTTGTACTAACAATGAAGCTGAGTATGAAGCTTTACTCCATGGTCTACGGATGGCTAAGGAGATGAATCTTAGCCGGGTTAATTGCTTCGGTGACTCGGACCTGGTGGCCCAACAAGTGTCTGGTACTTGGGATTCTAAGGACCCGCTCATGGCAGCATACCGTCGTGAGGTGGATATTGTTGCAGGCCACTTCAAGGGCTATCAGGTGGATCACGTGGAGAGATGGAAGAACGAAGCGGCGGATGCTTTAAGCCGGCTGGGCTCTCAGCATAAACCGGTCCCGCCTTATGTCTTTTTGGATGTCCTGCATAACCCGTCGGTCAAGCTCCCTGGTGAAGAGGATTTGGCTATTCCTGATCCGGAGGCTCAGTTGGTGGCGGCTTTGCATGTTATTCCGGATTGGACGGTTCCTTATCTTGCGTACATGAACCGGGGCGAGTTACCAGAGGATGAGACGCTGGCCAGGCAGATAATCCGGCGATCCAAGTCCATGACTATTGTCAATGGCGAGTTACATCATTGCAGCGTGTCAGGAGCGTTTCAACATTGTGTGTCGCTGGAGGAAGGTTGTGAGATCTTGCGCGAAATCCACGAAGGAGATTGTGGTCACCACGCCGGTTCAAAATCTCTGGTGGCTAAGGCGTTTCGTCACGGTTTTTATTAGTTGACTGCTCATGCTGATGCGGAGGACCTGGTTAAGCGCTGTGACGGCTGTCAGAAGTTCTCAAGACGCGCTCATGTGCCGGCTCAAGAATTCAGGATGATTCCAATTACTTGGCCGTTTGCGACATGGGGGCAGGACATGGTTGGACCTTTCAAACGGTCCAAGGACAAGAAGACCCACCTTTTGGTGGCGGTTGACAAGTTTACAAAGTGGGTGGAAGCGGAGCCCGTCAGCAAGTGTGAGGCAGCCACGGCGGTTCAATTCATTAAAAAGGTGATTTTCCGGTTTGGCTTTCCACACAGTATCATTACTGATAATGGTACCAATTTATCCAAGGGTGCTATGAAGGAGTTCTGTGAATGTGAGGACATCCGGCTTGACGTTTCATCAGTGGCTCACCCACAATCCAATGGTCAGGCAGAGAGAGCTAACCAAGAGATCTTACGAGGTATCAAACCCCGGCTTATGGTTCCTTTGCACCGGACGCCGGGTTTTTGGGTTGAGGAGTTACCATCTGTATTATGGAGCATCAATACTACACCTAATAGATCGACAGGATACACACCGTTCTTCATGGTCTACGGAGCGGAGGCGGTTCTCCCAAGTGATATCCGTCATGATTCACCTCGTGTGGCAGCTTATGTTGAAGCGGACAACGAGGTAACACGGCAAGACGCTTTGGATTTGTTGGATGAGGAGCGTGACATTGCAGCTGCCCGTTCGTCCATCTACCAGCAAGATCTGCGTCGATATCACAGTCGCCGAGTTAGAACCAGAACGTTTCAAGAAGGAGATTTGGTGCTCCGGCTCATCCAAGACCAGACTGATATGCAAAAATAGAAAATCTACCATGATGGATCAAAACGGTTAAAAATGTACCAAATTATCAGCTTTCTATAGGTAAGTTGCTATCTGAGGAGCATATAGATGCATGGACTACCCTCGAAGCATGAAATGGTGGAAACGATTTCGGAATATGTCGATGACGCTTGATTATTAAGTTTTCAGTTTTTAACAAAGTGAAAATCTGTAGTGATGTATCAAAAGGTAACAAATTTGGTGATGAAATTATATGATTACTAGCTATAAGTTGTTATACGAGATCCATATGGTCAAACATACAACTTCCGAAGCTTGAAAGGAAGAAATGCTGGTGGAATGTCTAAATGATGCTATTTAAGTAAGTTTTCTGTTTAGCGAATAAAAAATCATCGGTAACTGATGAAAAGTTTATGTAAAGGTGCTAAACATGAATAATTTATGTCCATAAGCTGTTCTATGACTTCCACATGGCGGTCGAGACTACTCTCGAAGAACAGAATGATGGAAAAGCTGTTATAATTTGTCGAATGTCCAATTTAAATGATTTCTGAGTTTCAAAGGAGGAGAAAATGTAAAGTAATAAATCAAAAGGTTATGAAAAACTACTAAAAAGTATGTGACTCCTACATATATAATTTGTTTTAGGATTTTCAAATGGCGGCATAGACAACTTCAAAACAAGAAACGAAGCAAGGCTTCTATCACTTGTCGATAATGCTATTTAAACAAGTTTTCAGTTTCGCAAAAATAGAAAATCTACCATGATGAATCAAAACGGTTAAAAATGTACCAAATTATCATATTTCTATAGGTAAGCTGCTATCCGAGGTGCATATAGATGCATGGACTACCCTCGAAGCATGAAATGGTGAAAACGATTTCGGAATATGTCGATGACGCTTAATTAATAAGTTTTCAGTTTTGAACAAAGAGAAAATCTATAGTGATGGATCAAAAGGTAACAAAATTGGTGATGAATTTATATGATTACTAGCTATAAGTTGTTATACGAGATCCGTATGGTCGAACATACTACTTCTGTAGCTTGAAACGAAGAAATGCTGGTGGAATGTCTAAATGATGCTATTTAGTAAGTTTTCTGTTTAGCGAATAAAAAATCATCGGTAACTAATGAAAAGTTTATGTAAAGGTGCTAAACATGAATAATTTATGTGGATAAACTGTTCTATGACTTCCACATGGCGGTCGAGACTACTCTCGAAGAACTGAATGATGGAAAAGTTGTTATAATGTGTCGAATGTCCAATTTACAAGATTTCCGAGTATCAAAGGAGGAGAAAATGTAAAATAATAAATCAAAAGGTTATGACAAACTACTAAAAAGTATGTGACTCCTACATATATAAGTTGTTTTAGGATTTTCAAATGCTGGCATAGACAACTTCGAAACAAGAAACGAAGCAAGGCTTCTATCACTTGTAGATAATGCTATTTAAAAAAGTTTTCAGTTTCGCAAAAATAGAAAATCTACCATGAAGGATCAAAACGGTTAAAAATGTACCAAATTATCAGATTTCGAAAGGTAAGCTGCTATCCGAGGTGCATATAGATGCATGGACTACCCCCGAAGCATGAAATGGTGGAAACGATTTCGGAATATGTCGATGACGCTTAATTAATAAATTTTCAGTTCTGAACAAAGTGAAAATCTGTAGTGATGGATCAAAAGGTAACAAAATTGGTGATGAAATTATATGAACACTAGTTATACATTGTTATACGAGATTCATATATTCAAACATACAACTTCCGATGCTTGAAAGGAAGAAATGCTGGTGGAATGTCTAAATGATGCTATTTAAGTAAGTTTCTGTTTAGCGAATAAAAAATCATTGGTAACGGATCAAAAGTTTATGTAAATGTGCTAAACATGAATAATTTATGTGGATAAGCTGTTCCATGACTTCCACATGCCATTCGAGACGACTCTCGAAGAATCGAATGATGGAAAAGCTATTATAATGTGTCGAATGTCCTATTTAAATGATTTCTGAGTTTCAAAGGAGGAGAAATTGTGAAGTAATAAATCAAAAGGTTACGAAAAACTACTAAAAATAATGTGTCTCATACATATATGAGTTGTTGTAGGATTTTCAAATGGCGACAAAGACAACTTTGAAACGAGAAATGAAGCAAGGCTTCTCTCACTTGTCAATAATACTATTTAAACAAATTTTCAGTTTCGCAAAAATAGAAAATCTACCATGATGGATCAAAACGGTTAAAAATGTACCAAATTATCAGATTTCTATAGGTAAGCTGCTATCTAAGGAGCATATAGATGCATGGACTACCCTCGAAGCATGAAATGATGGAAACGATTTCGGAATATGTCGATGACGCTTAATTAATAAGTTTCAGTTTTTAACAAAGTGAAAATCTATAGTGATGGATCAAAAGGTAACAAATTTGGTGATGAAATTGTATGATTACTAGCTATATGTTGTTATACGAGATCCATATGGTCAAACATACAACTTCCGAAGCTTAAAAGAAAGAAATGCTAGTGGAATGTCTAAATGATGCTATTTAAGTAAGTTTTCTGTTTAGCGAATAAAAAATAGTCGGTAACTGATGAAAAGTTTATGTAAAGGTTCTAAACATGAATAATTTATGTGGATAAGCTGTTCTATGACTTCCACATGGCGGTCGAGACTACTCTCGAAGAATGGAATGATGGAAAAACTGTTATAATGTGTCGAATGTCCAATTTAAATGATTTCTGAGTTTCAAAGGAGGAGAAAATGTAAACTAATAAATCAAAAGGTTATGAAAAACTACTAAAAGTTATCTGACTCCTACATATATAAGTTGTTGTAGGATTTTCAAATGGCGGCATAGACAACTTCGAAACAAGAAACGAAGCAAGGCTTCTATCACTTGTCGATAATATTATTTAAACAAGTTTTCAGTTTCGCAAAAATAGAAAATCTACCATGACGGATCAAAACAGTTAAAATGTACCAAATTATCAGATTTCTATAGGAAAGCTTCTATCCGAGGTGCATATAGATGCATGGACTACCCTAGAAGCATGAAATGGAGGAAACGATTTCGGAATATGTCGACGACGCTTAATTAATAAGTTTTCAGTTTTGAACAAAATTGGTGATGAAATTATATGATTACTAGTCATAAGTTGTTATACGAGATCCATATGGTCGAACATACTACTTCTGAAGCTTGAAAGGAAGAAATGCTGGTGAAATGTCTAAATGATGCTATATAAGTTAGTTTAATGTTTAGCAAATAAAAAATCATCGGTAACGGATCAAAAGCTTATGTGAATGTGCTACACATGAATAATTTATGTGGATAAGCTGTTCCATGACTTCCACATGGCGGTCGAGACAACTCTCGAAGAATGGAATGATGGAAAAGCTATTATAATGCGTCGAATGTCCTATTTAAATGATTTACGAGTTTCAAAGGAGAAATTGTAAAGTAATAAATCAAAAGGTTATGAAAAACTACTAAAAATTATGTGACTCATACATATATAAGTTGTTGTAGGATTTTCAATTGGCTTAATAGACAACTTCGAAACAAGAAATGAAGCAAGGCTTCTATCACTTCTCGATAATACAATTTAAACAAGTTTTCAGTTTCGCAAAAATAGAAAATCTACCATGATGGATCAAAACGGTTAGAAATGTATCAAATTATTAGATTTTTATAGGTAAGCTGCTATCTGAGCTGCATATAGATGCATGGACTACCCTCGAAGCATGAAATGGTGCAAACGATTTTGGAATATGTCGATGACGCGTAATTAATAAGTTTTCAGTTATTAACAAAGTGAAAATCTATAGTGATGGATAAACAGGGAACAAAAATTGGTGATGAAATTATATGATTACTAGTTATAAGTTGTTATACGAGATCCATATGGTCAAACATACTACGTCTGAAGCTTGAAAGGAAGAAATGCTGGTGGAATGTCTAAATGATGCTATTTAGGTAAGTTTTCTGTTTAGCGAATAAAAATTGCCGGTAATGGATCAAAACTTTATGTAAATGTGCTAAACATAAATAATTTATGTGGATAAGTTGTTCTATGACTTCCACATGGCGGTCGAGACTACTCTCGAAGAATGGAATGATGTGACGCCCCGGATTCAATCGTACACTAATCATGCACGCAAACGTGTACGATCAAGATCAGGGACTCACGAGAAGATATCACAACACAACTCTAAAACATAAATAAGGCATACAAGCATCATAATACAAGCCAGGGGCCTCGAGGGCTCGAATACAAGTGCTCGATCATAGACGAGTCAGCAGAAGCAACAATATCTGAGTACAGACATAAGTTAAACAAGTTTGCCTTAAGAAGGCTAGCAAACTGGGATACAGATCGAAAGAGGCACAGGCCTCCTGCCTGGGATCCTCCTAACTACTCCTGGTCATCGCCAGCGGCCTGCACGTAGTAGTAGGCACCTCCGGTGTAGTAGGAGTCGTCGTCGACGGTGGCGTCTGCCCTGGGCTCCATGACGTGCTGCGACAACCAGGTAGAAGGAAAGGGAAAAGAGGAGAAAAGCAACATGAGTACTCATCCAATGTACTGCAAGCAAGGAGCTACACTACATATGCATGGGTACATGTGTAAAGGGCCATATCGATGGACTGAACTACGTAATGCCGAATAAGAGGGGATAGCTAATCCCGTCAAGACTACGCTCGCAGCCTCCGCCTTGCAGCATGTAGAAGAGAGTAGATCAAGTCCTCCAAGTAGCATCGCATAGCATAATCCTACCCGCGATCCCTCCTCGTCGCCCTATTAGAGAGTGATCACCGGTTGTATCCGCACTTGGAAGGGTGTGTTTTATTAAGTATCCGGTTCTAGTTGTCATAAGGTCAAGGTACAACTCCAAGTCGCCCTGTTATCAAGATCACGGCTATTCAATAGATTAACTTCCTGCAGGGTGCACCACATAACCCGACACGCTTGATCCCTTTTGGCGGACACACTTTTCGGGTCATACCCGCCGCGAAGATCAACACGCCGCAGCCCTACCTAAGCACAACAGAGAGGTCGACACGCCGGTCTAAACCTAACCGCACAGGGGTCTGGGCCCATAGCCCTTAGCACACCTGCGTTCTATAGGGCGGCCGGAAGCGAACTCGCCCCTTAATACAAGAGCAGGCTTACGCCCAATCCGCGCGCGCCGCCGCCGACGCCACGAAGGCTTCGGCTGATACCACGACGTCGAGTGACCATCACTTTCCCACGTAGTTGGTTAGTGCGTATAGACCAAATGGCCAGACTCAGATCAAATACCAAGATCTCGTTAAGCGTGTTAAGTATCCGCGAATGCCGACCAGGGCCACCACCTCTCTTCTAGGTGGTCTCAACCTGACCTATCGCTCCGCCACAAAGTAACAGTCGGGGGCCGTCGGGAACCCAGGCCCACCTCTACCGGGATGGAGCCACCTGTCCATTTAGCCCCCTCATCAAAATCAATTGCGGGTACTCAACGAGCTGACCCGACTTTAGTCACCACATGTGTCATGTATAAAGTATATAGTATATACCCGTGATCACCTCCCTAGTGATCACGGCCCGATAGTATAGCATGGCAGACGGACAAGAATGTAGAGCCACTGATGAAACACTAGCATCCTATACTAAGCAGTAGGATAGCATGTAAGGGGAACAACTGTAGCAACAATGACAGGCTATGCATCAGAATAGGATTAACCAAAAGGAGTAACATGCTACACTACTCTAATGCAAGCAGTATAGAGAAGAGTAGGCGATATCTGGTGATCAAAGGGGGGGCTTGCCTGGTTGCTCTGGCAAGAGAGAGGGGTCTTCGGTGACGTAGTCGACCACAGGGGCATCAGCATCGTCACGGCGTCTACCGGAGAGAAGAGGGGGGAGAAACAGTAAATACATAGCAAGCAAGTGCATAACAGGACAACAAGCAGAGCTAGACGTGTTCTAACGCGGTATGAGGTGATACCGGTGAAGGGGGGGAAACATCCGGGAAAGTATCCCCGGTGTTTGGCATTTTTGGACAAATGGACTAGAGGGGGAAAGTTGTGTGTTTGCTATGCTAGGGATGTGTGGCGGACGAACGGGCTGCGTATCCGTATTCGTCTCGTCGTTCTGAGCAACTTTCATGTTCAAAGTATTTTCATCCGAGTTACGGATTATTTTATATTAATTTCTAAAGTTTTAATTCATTTTCTAAATTATTTTAATTCAAATTAAGTAGTAAAAAGCTATGTGTAAAAAGCAGAAGCCAGCCACAGCCTATGACATGTGGGGCCAGGGGACCCTGTTGACCAAGTCAACGGTTGACTGGTCAAAGGTGTGAATAGGGCGTGTGAGACCCACATGTAATTGTCACAATTTAGTTAAAATAGGCTTAAACACCTAAGCTAGTTAATTAGGTCAAATTAAGCAAGGTTAATTAATTAAACTAATTATATTACTAATTAATTAATTCACTTTACTATTTCCTTTTATTTTCCATTTTCGTTTTCCTCTACTCTTTTCCTTTTATCTGATTTACAGGGGGAGGGCCCCACCTGTAAGTGGCTCAGGCCACCTCCCTCCCCATGTACTAACGCCAAGACAGGAAGGGGCAGGGGCGCGGTGGCCGGACCAGGCTCCGGCGAGGCCATGGTCGAGGCCGGCAGGACCGAGACGTGGGGCGGCCGGCGCGCGCCTGAAGTGGAGCAGCGCCGGGGGTGCTCGGTCGGAAGCAGCAGAGGGTGCAGCCGGGGACGGTCGCGGGGGCAAGCGCTCATAGGGAGGTTAGCAGGCGCGGGTGCCAGCGCGCTCTGGCAGAGCGCGGGCGCGCCCAGGTGGAGGCGGGTGCGGCGGCATGTGCGGACGTGCGAGGGGCTCACGGCGAAGGACGACTGCAGCGAGTGGGCGCGCGAGGGAGCGGAGCTCCTATGCGGCCACGACGGGGCGTCGGTCACAGCGATTGTGAGGTGACTGCGGGCATCGACGCGGACGCGGGGCATGGCAGGCACATCGGAGAGAGGTGGCGGAGGCCGGGGGCCTCACCCGCGTTGAAGAGACGATGGGCGCCGTGGCTTGGGGGAAGCCGGTCGGGGGAGAGGTCGGGGAGGTCCAGGGCGGGGCAGTCCGGTGGGATCTAGCAATGACGCGGTCGCGGACGGGGCGGCGAGGTAGCGGGAGGCACCGGGCGGCGGCGTCGAGCGCCCCCGATCTCGATCTAGATCGGGAGGGAAGCAGAGTGGAGGACGAGTGGGGGAGGGAGTGGGAGGACTGGATCGGCTATGGTTAGGTCCTGGGGAGTCGGGGGTTAAGCAGTGGGGATGGGCCGACCTAGCAAGTGGCTCGGCCGAGGCCCGAGGGGAGGGGGCCTTTTTTTGTTTTAGTTTAGTTATTGTTTTCTATTTTCTCTTTTCTTTTATTTCTTCTTATCTGTTTAATTAAGTTTTTAATTTATTTCAATTTTATAGAATGTGAGAACAACACCTAAATGTAGTATGTTAAATATACCACTGCCACATTAATTTGGACAACGAAATAAAATAGTTTATATTTTACAAAATACAAAAGGTATTTAATTAATTTATTTTGCTGTTATTTTATTCATTTTTGAGTATTTACACATTTTATACAAGTGTGGTTTCTCCACCATTATTACTTAGGATTTATTTGTCCCATTTTGAACATTTTAGTTTTAATGTTTGAAAACTTTTATTGTTTGCCCTGATTTTGAATTTTGAATTCGAACCGGTTTCGAGCTAACGCGAGATTAACAACAGTAATAGTGGTCACAAGGCATCATTACTAGAGGGTTACTGTAGCTTGATTATCCGGGCGTCACAAATGATGGAAAGGCTGTTATAATGTGTCCAATGTCCTATTTAAATGATTTTTGAGTATCAACGGAGGAGAAAATGTAAAGTAATAAATCAAAAGATTATAAAAAACTACTAAAAGTTATGTGACCCTACATATATAAGTTGTTGTAGTATTTTCGAATGGCGGCATAGACAACTTCTAAGCAAGAAACGAGGCAAGGCTTCTATCACTTGTCGATAATGCTATTTAGAAAAGTTTTCAGTTTGGCAAAAATAGAAAATCTACCACGATAGATCAAACGGTTAAATATGTATCAAATTTTCAGATTTCTATAGGTAAGTTGCTATCTGACGTGCATATAGATGCATGGACTACCCTCGAAGCATGAAATGGTGAAAATAATTTCGGAACATGTCTATAACACTTAAATAATAAGTTTTCAGTTCTGAACAAAGTGAAAATCTGTAGTGATGGCTCAAAAGGTAACAAAATTGGTGATGAAATTATATGACCACTAGTTATAAGTTGTTATACGAGATCCATATATTCAAACATACAACTTCCGATGCTTGAAAGGAAGAAATGCTGGTGGAATGTCTAAATGATGCTATTAAGTAAGTTTTCTGTTTAGCGAATAAAAAATCAACGGTAACGGATCAAAAGTTTTTGTAAAGGTGCTAAACATGAATAATCTATGTGGACAAGCTGTTCCATGACTTCCACATGGCGGTCGAGACGACTCTCGAAGAATGGAATGATGGAAAAGTAATTATAATGTGTTGAATGTCCTATTTAAATGATATCTGAGTTTCAAAGGAGGAGAAATTGTAAAGTAATAAATCAAAAGGTTACGAAATACTACTAAAAATTATGTGTCTCATACATATATAAGTTGTTGTAGGATTTTCAAATGGAGAAATAGACAACTTCGAAACAAGAAATGAAGCAAGGCTTCTATCACTTGTCAATAATACTATTTAAACAAGTTTTCAGTTTGGCAAAAATAGAAAAATCTACCATGATGGATCAAAACGGTTAAAAATGTACCAAATTATCAGATTTCTATAGGTAAGTTGCTATCTAAGGAGCATATAGATGCATGGACTACCCTCGAAGCATGAAATGGTGAAAACGATTTCGGAATATGTCGATGACGCTTAATTAATAAGTTTTCAGTTTTTAACAAAGTTAAAATCTGTAGTGATGTATCAAAACGTAAAAAATTTGGTGATGAAATTATATGATTACTAGCTATAAGTTGTTATACGAGATCCATATGGTCAAACATACAACTTCCGAAGCTTGAAAGGAAGAAATGCTAGTGGAGTGTCTAAATGATGGTATTTAAGTAAGTTTTCTGTTTAGCGAATAAAAAATCATCGTTAACTAATGAAAAGTTGGTGTAAAGGTGCTAAAGATGAATAATTTATGTGGATAAGCTGTTCTATGACTTCCACATGGCGGTCGAGACTACTCTTGAAGAACTGAATGATGGAAAAGCTGTCATAATTTGTCGAATGTCCAATTTAAATGATTTCTGAGTTTCAAAGGAGGATAAAATGTAAAGTAATAAATCAAAAGGTTATGAAAAACTACTAAAAAGTATGTGAGTCCTACATATATAATTTGTTTTAGGATTTTCAAATAGCGGCATAGACAACTTCAAAACAAGAAACGAAGCAAGGCTTCTATCACTTGTCGATAATGCTACTTAAACAAGTTTTCAGATTCGCAAAAATAGAAAATCTACCATGATGAATCAAAATGGTTAAAAATGTACAAAATTATCAGATTTCTATAGGTAAGCTGCAATCCGAGGTGCATATAGATGCATGGACTACCCTCGAAGCATGAAATGGTGAAAATGATTTCGGAATATGTCGATGACGCTTAATTAATAAGTTTTTAGTTTTGAACAAAGTGAAAATCTATAGTGATGGATCAAAAGGTAAACAAAATTGGTGATGAATTTATATGATTACTAGCTATAAGTTGTTATACGAGATCCATATGGTCGAACATACTACTTCTGTAGCTTGAAACAAAGAAATGCTGGTGGAATGTCTAAATGATGCTATTTAAGTAAGTTTTCTGTTTAGCGAATAAAAAATCATCGGTAACTGATGAAAAGTTTATGTAAAGGTGCTAAACATGAATAATTTATGTGGATAAACTGTTCTATGACTTCCACATGGCGGTCGAGACTACTCTCGAAGAACGGAATGATGGAAAAGCTGTTATAATGTGTCGAATGTCCAATTTAAATGATTTCCGAGTTTCCAAGGAGGAGAAAATGTAAAGTAATAAATCAAAAGGTTATGAAAAACTACTAAAAAGTATGTGACTCCTACATATATAAGTTGTTTTAGGATTTTCAAATGGCGGCATAGACAACTTCGAAACAAGAAAGGAAGCAAGGCTTCTATCACTTGTCGATAATGCTATTTAAACAAGTTTTCAGTTTCGCAAAAATAGAAAATCTACCATGAAGGATCAAAACGTTAAAAATGTACCAAATTATCAGATTTCTATAGGTAAGCTGCGATCCGAGGTGCATATAGATGCATTGACTACCCTCGAAGCATGAAATGGTGGAAACGATTTTGGAATATGTCGATGACGCTTGAATAATAAGTTTTCAGTTCTGAACAAAGTGAAAATCTGTAGTGATGGATCAAAAGGTAAACAATTGGTGATGAAATTATATGATTACTAGTTATAAGTTGTTATACGAGATCCATATATTCAAACGTACAACTTCCGAAGCTTGAATGGAAGAAATGCTGGTGGAATGTATAAATGATGCTATTTAGGTAAGTTTTCTGTTTAGCGAATAAAAATCATCGGTAACGGATCAAAAGTTTATGTAAAGGTGCTAAACATGAATAATTTAGGTGGATAAGCTGTTCCATGACTTCCACATGGCGGTCGAGACGACTCTCGAAGAATGGAATGATGGAAAAGCTATTATAATGTGTCGAATGTCCTATTTAAATGATTTCTGAGTTTCAAAGGATGTGAAATTGTAAAGTAATAAATCAAAAGGTTATGAAAAACTACTAAAAATTATGTGACACATACATATATAAGTTGTTGTATTATTTTCAAATGGCGGCATAGACAACTTCGAAACAAGAAATGAAGCAAGGCTTCTATCACTTGTCGATAATACTATTTAAACAAGTTTTCAGTTTTGCAAAAATAGAAAATCTACCACGATGGATCAAAACGGTTAAAATGTACCAAATTATCAGAGTTCTATAGGTAAACTTCTATCTGAGGAGCATATAGATGCATGGACTACCCTCGAAGCATGAAATGGTGGAAACGATTTCGGAATATGTCGATGACGCTTAGTTAATAAGTTTTCAGTTTTTAACAAAGTGAAAATCTATAATGATGGATCAAAAGGAAACAAATTTGGTTATGAAATTATATGATTACTAGCTATAAGTTGTTATACGAGATCCATATGGTCAAACATACTACATCCGAAGCATGAAAGGAGGAAAGCTAGTGGAGTGTCTAAATGATGGTATTTAAGTAAGTTTTCTGTTTAGCAAATAAAAAATCATCGGTAACAAATGAAAAGTTTATGTAAAGGTTCTAAACATGAATAATTTATGTGGATAAGCTGTTCTATGACTTCCACGTACATGGCGGTCAAGACTACTCTCGAAGAACGGAATGATGGAAAAGCTGTTATAATGTGTAGAATGTCCTATTTAAATGATTTCTGAGTTCCAAAGGAGCAGAAAATGTAGAGTAATAAATCAATAGGTTATGAAAAACTACTAAAAAGTATGTG
This sequence comes from Aegilops longissima, assembly GCA_021605205.1. Lineage (NCBI taxonomy): Eukaryota > Viridiplantae > Streptophyta > Magnoliopsida > Poales > Poaceae > Aegilops > Aegilops longissima. Next base: position 13,280,696 of record CM038679.1, read on the forward strand.
ACTCCTACATATATAATTTTTTTAGGATTTTCAAATGGCGGCATAGACAACTTCGAAACAAGAAACGAAGCAAGGCTTCTATCACTTGTCGATAATGCTATTTAAACAAGTTTTCAGTTTCGCAAAAATAGAAAATCTACCATGATGAATCAAAACGGTTAAAAATGTACGAAATTATCAGATTTCTATAGGTAAGCTGCTATCCGAGGTGCATATAGATGCATGGACTACCCTCGAAGCATGAAATGGTGAAAACAATTTCGAAATATGTCGATGACGCTTAATTAATAAGTTTTCAGTTTTGAACAAAGTGAAAATCTATAGTGATGATTCAAAAGGTAACAAAATTGGTGATGAATTTATATGATTACTAGCTATAAGTTGTTATACGAGATCCATATGGTCGAACATACTACTTCTGTAGCTTGAAACAAAGAAATGCTGGTGGATGTCTGAATGATGCTATTTAAGTAAGTTTTCTGTTTAGCGAATAAAAAATCATCGGCAACTGATGAAAAGTTTATCTAAAGGTGCTAAACATGAATGATTTATGTGGATAAACTGTTCTATGACTTCCACATGGCGGTCGAGACTACTCTTGAAGAACGGAATTATGGAAAAGCTGTTATAATGTGTCGAATGTCCAATTTAAATGATTTCGGAGTTTCAAAGGAGGAGAAAATGTTCAGTAATAAATGAAAAGGTTATGAAAAACTACTAAAAAGTATGTGAATCCTACATATATAAGTTGTTTTAGGATTTTCAAATGGCGGCATAGACAATTTCGAAACAAGAAACGAAGCAAGGCTTCTATCACTTGTCAATAATGCTATTTAAACATGTTTTCATTTTCGCAAAAATAGAAAATCTACCATGATGGATCAAAACGATTAAAAATGTACCAAATTATCAGATTTCTATAGGTAAGCTGCTATCCGAGGTGCATATAGATGCATCGACTACCCTCGAAACATGAAATGGTGGAAACGATTTCGGAATATGTCGATGACGCTTAAATAATAAGTTTTCAGTTCTGAACAAGGTGAAAATCTGTAGTGATGGATCAAAAGGTAAAAAATTTGGTGATGAAATTATATGATTACTAGTTATAAGTTGTTAGACGAGATCCATATATTCAAACATAAAACTTCCAAAGCTTGAAAGGAAGAAATGCTGGTGGAATGTCTAAATGATGCTATTTAGGTAAGTTTTCTGTTTAGCGAATAAAAAATCATCGGTAACGGATCAAAAGTTTATGTAAAGGTGCTAAACATGAATAATTTATGTGGATAAGCTGTTCCATGACTTCCACATGGTGGCTAAGACGACTCTCGAAGAATGGAATGATGGAAAAGCTATTATAATGTGTCGAATGTCCTATTTAAATGATTTCTGAGTTTCAAAGGATGAGAAAATGTAAAGTAATAAATCAAAAGGTTATGAAAAACTACTAAAAATTATGTGACTCATACATATATAAGTTGTTGTAGGATTTTCAAATGGCGGCATAGACAACTTCGAAACAAAAAATGAAGCAGGGCTTCTATCACTTGTCTATAATACTATTTAAACAAGTTTTCAGTTTTGCACAAATAGAAAATCTACCACGATGGATCAAAACGGTTGAAAATGTACCAAATTATCAGATTTCTATAGGTAAGCTGATATCTGAGGTGCATATAGATGCATGGACTACCCTCGAAGCATGAAATGGTGGAAATGATTTCAGAATATGTCGGTGACGCTTAATTAATAAGTTTTCAGTTTTGAACAAAGTGAAAATCTATAGTGATGGATCAAAAGGTAACAAAGTTAGTGATCAAATTATATGATTACTAGCTATATGTTGTTATAGGAGATCCATATGGTCAAACATAGAAATTCCGAATCTTGAAAGAAATAAATGCTAGTGGAATGTCTAAATGATGCTATTTAAGTAAGTTTTCTGTTTAACGAATAAAAATCGTCGGTAACTGATGAAAAGTTTATGTAAAGGTGCTAAACATGAATAATTTATGTGGATAAGCTGTTCTATGACTTCCACTTGGCGGTCGAGACTACTCTCGAAGAACCGAATGATGGAAAAGCTGTTATAATGTGTCGAATGTCCTATTTAAATGATTTCTGAGTTTCAAAGGAGGAGGAAATATAAAGTAATAAATCAATAGGTTATGAAAAACTACTAAAAAGTATGTGACTCCTACATATATAAATTTTTTTAGGATTTTCAAATGGCGGCATAGACAACTTCGAAACAAGAAAGGAAGCGAGGCTTCTATCACTTGTCGATAATGCTATTTAAACAAGTTTTCAGTTTCGCAAAAATAGAAAATCTACCATGATGAATCAAAACGGTTAAAAATGTACCAAATTTCTATAGGTAAGCTGCTATCCGAGGTGCATATAGATGCATGGTCTACCCTCGAAGCATGAAATGGTGAAAACGATTTCGGAATATGTCGATGACGCTTAATTAATAAGTTCTCAGTTTTGAACAAAGTGAAAATCTATAGTGATGAATCAAAAGTGTCGGTGTACTAGAGTAGGGGTACCCTAGTATCCCGAACTCGTGCACGGGCCGTTGCAGCCCCCCGCGGCAAGGCTTGCCTGGTGACCGCCAAGGTCCTCCGTGGTTCCTTTGGAGCCATTCAAGAACAAAGTATTTAAGCCAAGGAGACAAGGCCCCGGCAAGAGGAGCTTGCCGGGAAGGCCACTCGAGGCACGCAGAAGACAAAACCCCGGCAAGAGGAGCTTGCCGGGAAGGCTCGGTGAGCGACAAGCTTCCGGATGCGACAAGGAATCAGCCGCGGCAAGGCGCTTGCCGCGGCGGGCAACCACTCTTTATCTCTGCTCCAGCTCATCCACCAACGTGTCGCCATGGGGGCATTCCAGGCGCGCGTGTCAAGAGGCTGTGCAGCCAGCGGAGAGCAGCGGTAAGCGGCGCTGACAAGAATGCCATCGTGGCAAGCGGTGGCACTCCTGACGGTCCTTGTTGCACTGTTCGAGCGACATGGACGGGCATTTAATGCTTTTGTCCCTTGCCATCAGAGTTAGGTAGAATACACTGTACAAAGTAGCTGTACCAACCGCAACTCATTTTCCCATTTTGCCCTTGTCTACGTTGCCACCTGTTGGTGATCCCTTTAGCCTATAAAAGGAGGCCCATGCGCAACATAGAGGGGTAGGGTTCGACTCATTCGAAACTAGAGACACTCAAGCTAGGTTTTGTAGCTCTCATTGTTCGCTAGCAAGAACACAATACAACGAGACAAGCAGCAGTAGGAGTATTATCTCTCCGGAGAGCTCCGAAGCTGGGTAAACTGCTCGTGTGCTTCTCCTCGATCTGCTCTTCGTGCGACCTTCGCCCCCCACCGAACCGAAAGGGGCTCGGTCTGCCGGTCCCATAGGTGTTCGTGGGTCACGATCAGCTTCCCCGACATCTTTGGCGCGCCAGGTAGGGGGTGCGTCGAGGCTGTGTGAACCTGATCCGGCGTTCACACGAGCAACATCTTCATCATCTTCATCAACATGCCACCGAAGAAGAAGGCTTCGGCGGCAGCTGAGCCGTCCACGTCGATCCCGCCACCACCGGAGCAAATGGGTGGTGGGGAAGACACCGGTGGAAGAACGGGCCCCAACGAGGGAGCTCATGACGCTGCCAAGTCCAAGGACAAGGCCGCGCAGACCTCGGCGTCCGTACACGCATCGCACCCATCTCAGGAGGCGCGGGACCGACAGCGTCATGGTATTCATAGTACCATACGCTCGTTGGATCAAGACCGAGATGGAGGATCGCGAGGCCTTCAAGACCAGCGTGCACGCCAGCATGTTGGCACGAGCGGGATACGGTCGCCTGGACGGGATGCTGCTCCTTCTAACATAGTTAGAAGTCCGAGCATATCCCGCTCCTCGCACCGTTCGCCGTTGCCACCCACCACTCCAGCGGAAGCCTTGGCGAGAGCTCAGCTGCTCCTAGACTTCCCTCCAACAGCCGACAAGGTCGACGAATGGAGGGCCACCATCCAAAGTCTCATCGGCTTTGCCAACGGCGACGCTCCGTGGCAACCAACTACATCGCTGCCGCGGCAAGACGAAAAGGCACGAGCCGGTGGCGACGAAACATGTGGGGGTGCAACCACCATGCACTCTCTACCCCGAATGCCAAGATCACCAGCTCGTCGGATCCACCTCGACAGCGACTCCACCGCGTCATCGGATCCACGAGCTCGCCGTGATCAGCGCCAAGTTCTACCAGAACGGCAACAAGTAGACGCTCGAACTCGCATCGAGCGCCGAAGAGAAGCGCGACGTCAATCCGACCAGCGCGCTGGGCCCTCTGTCGATATGCATGCGCCAGGGGAACCAGGCGACTTGCCGTACGCGGTAGGTTGTCCTGTGTTCACTCGTGAGCTGCGGCAAGTCCAGTGGCCCAGCAAGAAGAATTTCAAGCCAGATGTGCCAGAGAAGTACGATGGCAGGACGCATCCGTCGGAGTTCCTCAGCATCTACACCATCGCGGTGCAAGCTGCAGGGGGACGAGACGACAAGATCCTCGCCAACTACTTCCCGCTGGTACTCAGGCCCAATGTCAGATCTTGGCTCATGCACTTGCCGGACGGATCCATATCCTCTTGGGCAGATCTATGCCATCAGTTTGTCGGCGCCTTCACAGGCGGCCACAAACCTCATGGCCAAGAGAGTGACCTTCACCTGCTCGCCCAGAAGGAAGGAGAGTCTCTGCGCAAGTCCATTCAGAGGTTCAGCCGTGTACACTACAACATCCCAGATGTCCACCCTGCCGCGGTGATCAGTGCGTTTCATCAGAACGTGCGGAACCGCAGGATGAGGGAAGAGATGGCGATGTGCAAAGTCAAGGACGTCAGTGAACTGTATGCCTTGGCCGACAAGTGTGCGCGTCTTTGAGGAAGGAGGAGACTCGTGAGAGAATCTGAAGCAGGATCTGATAGTGAGGAGACCGCCCCGGCGAAGAAGAGCCGGCGACGGAACAACAGAAGGAAGAAGAGCAAAGAGGTGCTGGTTGTCGAGCAGTCCGGCAACGGTGGTGCCGCCAAGAAGGCCAAAGTTGGTGGCTCCGGCAAGGAGGTTGCCGCTGGCACCGACTGCCAGCCTGTGGCGGCCACCGACAAGCAGGACAGCTCCAACAAACAGTACTGCAAGATCCACCGCACCAAGGGCCATGACCTCCAGAGCTGCAAGAAGGTCGAGCAGCTTGTTAAACAGCAGAAGGCTGAGTACGAGCGGCGCGACAAGGAGAAGGCCAAGAAGGTGCTGGGGGAGTTAGCAAGCGACCGGCCGGGAGGACGCCAAACAAGGCCAAGCAATGGCAGGGACAGACCTCCCGCGCGCGCGACAAGGATGAAGACGACGACGACGATGAAGATATGGAAGACGACGAGACCGATGAGAAGGAGTTTCAGAAAGCCACAGAGGTCCTCTGCATTGACGGCGGTGCTTCTCTGCATACTTCACACCGCCAACTCAAGCAGTGGATGCGGGAAGTTAATGCAGCAGAACCATCCATAGAGTCACGCAGGCCTCTGAAATGGTCCAGCACGCCTATCATCTTTGATATTGAGGACCACCCCGATCGCATAACTGCGGTCGGGTGCTTGCCGATGTTGGTCTCACCAACTATCCGCGGTGCTCCAGAAGCTTCAAATCCCTGACAGCGAGCTCGAAGAGACTGGCACATTCCAAGGAATCAATCCAGGAAGGAGCAAGCCGAAAGGGAAGATCACGTTGCCGGTAACATTTGGCAGCGAGCTAAACTTCAGGACTTAGAGGGTCACGTTCGACGTTGCTGATTTTCCATTACCTTACAATGGGATACTCGGCCGTCCAGCACTCGCCAAGTTCATGGCAGCCTCTCATTATGCATACAACTTGCTCAAGATGCCAGGGCCCTTAAGTGTCATTTCTGTCCATGGCGATAAGAAGGATGCTCTTATCTGCGCCGACAAGATTTACCGGGAGGCAGCTGCTGCAACAGATAGCAAATCACTTGCCGCTGAAGCTCCCGAGGGGAAGAACAAGACCAAGTCCGGCAAGAGCTCTGATGCCCACTCCGGCAAGCGCACCTCTTCGGAGTGCTGCGCTACCGTCGAGGACGCACCATCGAGCTCCACCGGCAAGTGCAAGAAGACGATGGCAGCTCCACCGAAGACCAAGAAGGTGCCCGCCAAGGAGGACGACACTGGTGGTACCTTCACCATCAGTGCCACTCTCGACCCTAAATAGGAAGGCGCACTCATTGCTTTCCTGCGGGCGAACGTCGACGTGTTTGCATGGCAACCGTCTGACATCCCGGATGTTCCCAGGAAAGTAATTGAGCACCACGTAGCTGTCTGTCCTCATGCGCGGCCCGTCAAGCGAAAAAGTCGAAGCGTGCAAGGAGCGCCAAGAATTCATTGCGAAGAGATCAAGAAATTGGAAGCAGCAGGCCTTGTCGAGGAGTGCTCCATCCTCGTGGTTGGCCAATCCTGTAGTTGTATCGCAAGGCAAATGGGAAATGGAGACTTTGTATCGACTTCACAGATGTTAATAAAGGTTGTCCCAAAGACCCATTTCCCTTGCCACGCATCGACCAGATTGTTGACTCCACGGCTGGATGTGATTTGCTTTCATTTCTTGATGCATACTCAGGATATCATCAGATCTTCATGGCAGAAGAGGATGAGGAGAAAACCACATTCATCACGCCATGTGGCACATACTGTTTTATACGGATGCCTTTTGGGTTAAAAAATGTTGGTTCAATGTTTGCAAGAGTAGTCCATGACGCTTTTGAGCCGCAAATGCACAGAAATGTAGAAGCCTACATGGATGACATAGTGGTCAAAAGCAAGGACAGGGCAACTCTGGTTCAAGATTTAGATGAGACCTTTGCAAATCTGCGCAAGATCAACCTCAAGCTCAACCCCGAGAAGTGCGTGTTTGGAGTCCCTTCCAGCAAGCTTCTCGGGTTCTTCGTGTCTCAGCGGGGAATTGAAGCCAATCCCGACAAGATCAAGGCCATTGAGCAGATTGAAGCACCAAAGCGCGTCAAGGATGTATGAAGACTTGCCTGTTGCGTGGCTGCTCTTAGCAGGTTTATCTCTAGGTCTGCTGTGTGCGCCCTGCCATTTTTCAAGATTTGGAAAAAGGCAGGTCCAATGAAATGGACTCCCGAAGCGGAGGCTGCGCTGCAGGACTTAAAGAGGTACCTGTCCTCCACTCCAATACTTGTCGCACCTAGGCCACAAGAGAAGTTGCCGCTATACATAGCGGCAACCAATCTAGTGGTTAGTGTTGCGCTAGTAGCGGAAAGGGAGGCAGATGATGAGCCGGCAACCAAGGCAGATGCATCCAGCGACAAGCAGGGGGCTTCACCGACAAGCTCTGGTCCCGACAAGGACAGATCCGCGCAGGCGTGCGAGAAGATGCAGAAAAAGATGGTGCAGCGCCCGGTTTACTTTGTCAGTTCCCTTCTGCAGGGGGCTAGGTCAAGGTACTCTAGTGTGCAGAAATTGCTTTTCAGCCTCCTCATGGCCTCGAGAAAGTTGCGCCATTACTTCCAAGCACATGAAATCACGGTCTTTACTCGCTTTCCCCTGAAGAGAATATTGCAAAATCCAGAAGCAACAGGCAGGATTGTCGAGTGGGCACTGGAACTGTCAAGCTTTGGCCTCAAGTTTGAAAGCACTTCAACTATCCAAAGCAGAGCATTGGCAGAGTTCATAGCAGAATGGACGCCAACGCAGGATGAAGAAATTCCATAGACGAGCATCCCCATCAAGGAAGCAAGCAAAGAATGGTTGATGTACTTTGATGGTGCCTTCTCGCTGCAAGGCACCGGTGCCGGCGTGCTGCTAGTCGCGCCCACCGTAGAGCACCTCAAGTACATAGTCCAGATGCACTTTCCCAAGGAGCAAGCAACAAACAATACAACAGAGTATGAAGGTTTGCTTGCCGGTCTCAGGATCGCAGTAGACCTTGGGATCAAGAAGCTCATTGTCAGGGGTGACTAGCAGCTTGTCGTCCGCCAAGTAAACAAAGATTATCAGAGTCCGTTGATGGAAGCCTACGTTGATGAAGTGAGAAAGCTAGAAGAGCACTTTGACGGCCTACAAATGGAACATGTTCAAAGAGCTCAGAATGATATTGCTGATGGCCTGTCAAAGTGCTCCGCACTCAAGTTACCTGTGGAACCAGGGATTTTTGTGCTCAAGCTGACTCAACCGACTGTAGCGCCATCAACTGGACAGAACAAGAAGAGGAAGTTGATTTCTGGCGACTATTTTCCGGCAGAGCTTCCCGAAGCCGCCACCAAAATGGTCCCCAAGATCAACACCAAGAGCGCTGAGGAGCAGTCTGCTCCGACAAGCCCTAGGGTTTGTTTCGTTGAAGCAGACGCTTCCGACGAGTTTTTCTCCGGCAAGCTTGCCGGGGAACATCAAGCTCCGGCCGAGCCACAGGTTCTTGCCGTAGAAGCTGATGTTCCCACAGCAGCAGATGTGCCTTTAATCCTTGTTCTCGAGCCGCGAGCTCTAGCATGGGCGCAGCAGATTGTCCATTTCCTTCAGACAGGAGAACTTCCCGAAGAGCAAGAAGAAGCAGAAAGAGTAGCCCGGCAGTCAAGTATGTACCAGTTTGTCGACAGCACGCTGTACAGAAGAGGACTCAATGGTGTGAAATTGAAGTGTATTCACCGGAAGATGGATGAAGCTGTTGGCGAGATACACGGAGGCATATGTGGTCACCACATTGGCGCAAAGAGCACTTGCCGCAAAGCTTTCCGGCAAGGTTTCTTCGGCCGACAGCCCTCCGTGATGCAACTGCACAAGTAACCAAGTGTGAAGCGTGCAGTTCCATTCCAAGCAGATACACCAACCAGCTCAAGCTCTCCGGACGATCCCTTTATCCTGGCCATTTTCGGTCTGGGGCTCGACATTCTCGCCCCTTTCCCGAAGCGGTCGGGGCTTTGAGTACTTGTACGTTGTAATCGACAAGTTCACAAAGTGGCGGAAGTGGAAGCGATGAGGAAGGTGACAGACACGGTCAGCGATCAAGTTCTTCAGGTCAATTGTTTGCCGTTTTGGGATTCTTAACAGGATCATCACCGACAACGGCACACAGTTCACGAGCCGCACCTTCATGCAGTACGTCCAAGATCTTGGTGCCAAGGTCTGCTTCCCTTCTGTTGCTCATCCGAGAAGAAACGGTCAAGCGGAGAGGGCAAATGCTGAAGTGCTGCGTGGGCTCAAGACCAGGACTTTCGATAGGCTGCACAAGTGCGGAAGAAACTGGATTGAGGAGCTGCCGGTGGTTCTTTGGTCGATCAGGATGACGCCAAATCGAGCCACTGGCCATACACCTTTCGCTCTAGTCTATGGAGCAGAGGCAGTTCTCCCCACGGAACTCGTATACGGGTCACCTCGAGTACTCGCTTATGATGAGCTTGAGCAAGAGCAGCTACGACAAGATGACGCTGCTCCTTGAGGAGGACCGTCTTGAGCTGCTGTCACGAGCTGCTCGTTACCAGCAAGCTTTGCGCCGCTACCATAGCCGCAGTTAATGCCAGAAGTCTCGAGGAAGGCGACCTTGTTCTTCGGCGCGTTCAGTCCGCCAAGAATTCCAACAAGTTGACGCCGAAGTGGGAAGGCCCTTATCGGGTGAAACGAGTCACTAGGTCTGGCGCTGTCCTCCTTGAGACCGAAGATGGCATTCCGGTGAGCAACTCCTGGAATATTGAGCATCTTCGTAAGTTTTACCCATAGGGCGCGGTTGCCGGAACCTGTTCTGGCAACCACCTTTTGTACAAGTCTTGCCGATGTTGCATGTAATCCTTTGTACAAAGCCGGGCGCAGACCCCGTGCATAAGTAAAGCTCATGTGTTGCGCACAACTTGTCAATTTCATGCTTCCATAATTTTATTGCATGTTTTGTCTGACGCTTTGTACAGCATCCACACCCGGTAAGCAATAACGAGCCATAAGGCTCCATAACTTTATTTTCTCTTCTTTCTCTTTCTCAAAGAAAGGAAGGTTCCTTCGCCCACAAGTTAGCCGGGGAAGGAGAAGATAATGGTGTGGGCATGCCGTCGCTCGAGGAAGTTTCGCCTTACCGGGAAGCAAACGACAGAAAAGCTAAGTTGCCAAAGTCTGAGCAATCAGTTTTTAAATCTTTAAGTTATATTCCTCGAACGATAGTACTTTGTATGGAAAACCTGTGCGCGGAGGAACCAACTCGTAGCTAGTTTGCGCCCTTACTTTGTTTCGAGTCCGCTCAACAACTTAAGTGAGCTGCAAATAGTTGCGACAAGGTTGCTTGTCGGAAGCGGCACCGCCAGCAGGCTGCTGACGTTCCGCACTCAGCGCTCGCGACAAAGGTGCCCGCGCCGACAAGTTCCCTAAAAGCGTAGGGCACAAACATACAAAGGAAGGAATCAAGTAAAGGAAATAACATTGCAATCACTACCCAAGATAGAGTTATACTACAAAATAGCTTGTCGCAGATCTAATAAATTGTTCTCCTAAACATGATCAGCAGCGACAAGGGAAAGATAAAACGGACGACCTAATCTACGCGGTCGCCATTGACCCTCTTGATCCCGCTCACCCTGTCCACAATGGGTGCGACAAGGGCCTTGAGCGCTTCAACGTCAGCAGTTGGCGGCAAGGACCTGAGGACGCCGGTGAGGTTGAGGCCTGGATTGCGGAAGGCCACCTTCATCAACACCTTTTGGAGAGCTCCCGCGCAGATCTGGCGCGATTCCTCGGCCAGTTGCTTTGGGATCTCTTCCCGGAGTCGCTGGAGAGCCGTCACCACGCCCTTGAAGAACAAGCTGAGCTTGGCGCTGGGTTGGAGGCGCTCGTCGGAGGAATACCCGAGATCCACCATCCCCAGCTCCGTCAACTCCTTGTCGATGGCGGCGGCAGTATCTACAAGACCCTCCGTCCAGTGCATCATGTTCTCTCTGAAGGTGTTCTGGGCGGTTGTGGCACTCGTCAGCAGCTCCTCGTCGGTCTTGATCTTCTCCAACAAGGCCACCTCCCGCTCCTTGGCCCCGTCCAGCGTCTGCATCAAGGTGGTCAGCTTCAGCTCAAGATCTGCCTTGGAGTCCTTGGCGGCGTCGAGCTCTTTGATCCTCTCAGCGAGACGGCCCTGCAACTCACCAAGAGTGTAGGCGTCCTTCTCGCGCTCGTGCTTCAGCGCAGCGAGCTCCTCGCCGCTCTTCTGGAGGTTGGCCTCCAGCTGCGTCACCTTCGTCTCCAACTCCTTCTTGGCGGCCTCGGCAGTTGCGGCAGCATCCTTTGCTTCCTTGAGAGATCCGCCAATTGATTTCTCGCGCGCGGCAAGCTCTTCCTCATAGCTGTCAAGGTTGATCTTCCGTTGCGCCAACTCGCCTTCTTGCGCAGATAGCTTCTCGGTGGCAAGCCGTTGCTGTTCCTCAACCTCAGCCTTCTCAAGGATGAAGGCTGTGTGCTCTTCAGCGAGTCGCTCCCGCTCTTCTGCTATGTTCCGGAGAGCTTCTTGGTTGGCGCCCCGGAGCTCTTCTGCTCGCTTCTCCATGTCTGCTCCCGCCCTCGCGACAAGTGCTTCCTGGGATTCCAGCTTGGCTTGTCGGGTGCGGTAGAGCGACAGCAGCTTCCGCAACAGCTGCTCCTCCTCGACTTCGCCGCTGCTGCTGCTTGCTTGCGTCCAGCAGCGCCAGCCAGCGGAGGCGAAGCAGCTCTCCGTCGAAGGTCTCTCCTTGACCGGTGCCCTGAGCTCGACGCCCGGGGAGCTTGATGAAGACGCCATCGCCGGCCTTCGATAGGCGCTGGCTGGGGCTCTTCGAACTGACGCTGCACCGGTGGCGAGAGGATCGGCGGTCGGCGTAGCGCCTGGCGCTCCTGCGGCCTCAGGGTCGTCAGTACGATCGCCAGACCCCTCGCCAGCCTTTGCGGCGGCAGCCTTGGCGGCCTCTTCGTCGGTGGACCCATCGGCGCCAGCCTCTTCCTCCATGGTGGCGACGTCGTCAGTGTTGCCGCGCACGTCCTCCTCGCCGGCGACCTCAGTCTCCATCGGCTCTGCGGCAGATGGATCTGAGGACCAGACAAAGAAAGAACAGTCAAGCAAATGTTTGAAAAGAAAAACAGAAGAAAAAAGAAACCAAGGGAAATTTTCGGTCAAAGGGATTACCCGCGATGGGATCTGCAGCCATGGTCTCGACAACCGGAGGATCACTGGTGCTGTCCCTCGCCGGAGAAGTCTCCCTTGCCGGAGAACGCTCCCTTGCCGGGGAATTCTCCCTTGGCGGCGTGGTAGAAGCAGATGGAATTTCGGGAGCGACTTCCGGGCACTCCTGATGAGGCTGCTCTGCTCCTACACAAACCAACAGTCGGATATCAACAAAGAAGGAGCACCCATGCACGCCTAACAGTAAGGAATAAACCATATACTTACGCTGGGGGCTGTGCTGGGGGCTGCTTTGAAGAAGGGTTGCCGGGTCCGGCAAGGGGGTCTCAGACGCGCCTCCTGTTGCCACGGGGGGATCGTCTTCGATGACAACCACCGGGGTCTTGGCTCTCTTCGACGCTCTCTGGGCCAGCGTCCTGAAAAAGGAAAGAGTTCAGAATGAAGCAAATCAGATACAAGACAAAGCAACCAAATTGAAGAAATACAAGCACAGCATAGAAGCTTACTCTCCTTCTTCTTCCTCGTCGGAACTGAGCGCGGAGAGATCAAATTCCGGCTCGCCTCCGGTGTGAAGAGGCGGAGGAGTAGGTTCTCTTGACCGCTTGGCGGGGGTGGCAGCGGTGGCCTGAGAGGATCCCGCCTCAGTTGTTGCAGCGGTGTGGGGTGCTCCCGCAGCAACAGTGCTTGCCGCGGTGGAGCGCGTCGCACGGCGCCGCGGCTGTTGGCCCGTCTGCCGCCCCGTCACTTCCCCGGCCTTGCGGAGACGCCTTCTTGGTGGAGCTGTGGGCTCCGCTCGCGACAAGCTACTTGAAGGTGTGGAGGAGGCGCCCTCGGCAGACTCGCTCGGCTCAACTTCGGGCTCGGCCTGCTCCTCCTCGCTGGCAAGCTCCTCTCGATCGGGCAAGGCTTGCCGCCTCTGCTGCCTCGGCCTCCTCCACGGTGAACCCGAATTCGCCAGCGGCAGCAGCTGCTGCCGCCTCCTCCGGCCTGGGGGCGATGCGCTGCATCTCGGCGTCGGTGGTGTCGCGGGTGAGCCACTTCTGCTCGTCGGGGCGGATCGGCACTTCTTCCAAGCTATCGAAGAAATACCGCACGACGTCGTCCATAGGCTCTTACCAAGTTGGAACGATCCCATGCGAATCGCACAACGGCATCATGGCGCGGATGCGGTCGAGCGAAGAGTTGTTGCACAATGGGACGACTCCCCTCGGCAACCTAAACCACTCGGGGTGATCGGGGTCGTGCTTGAACAGCTCCAGCAGCATCAAATCCAACTCCAAGACAGTGAAATTCCAGTTGAGGCCCGGGCGCAGCCTCATGATGTCCGCCACATTTTGGAACTCCCAAGCAGGTCTCCTCCTCTCCTGCAAGGGAGCGATGCGGCGGCGAAGGAAATCTGCGCCAACAGCGCCTACGGTGAGTCCAGCAAGCCTGAGGCGCAAGATCCGGGTCACAGCAATCTTCAACCTAGCATCCTCCGGCGCCAAGTTGCTCCAATCGTTGCCGCGCACTATGGGAGTTTGGCGCTGGGCAGTGAAGGGCTGCGGGTTCTCCTCAACGATCCAACACCAATCGGCTCTCCACTCCTCCCACTTGCTACGGAGCTCTCCTTCCAGATAGGCTTCTTTCTTGCCGATCCTGGAGATCCATGCAATCCCTCCGGCAAGTGGCTCTCCTCTCTCGACGTGGGGCATGAAGAAGTGGCGGAAGAGGCTACGTTTGGGTGGACTCCGACAAAGTTTTCGCAAAGGTGTGCGAAAACTGCCATGGTCAGGACAACATTGGGGGTGAAATCAAGGAGGCGAAGCCCGTAGGTGTTCATGATATCGCAGAAGAATTCAGAGAAGGGCGGGCAGAGCCCGCAATAGAAGAAGAGCACGGAGAAGGGGTACCCGCTCGGAACCGACTCTGATGCGGCGGAGAGTACCTTCGTGCGCGGATGCACTCGCGTCTCCGTCGACCAGAAGAGGTAGTAGCCCTCCCTCAGCTCCTTTGCGTCGAGCTGGGGGGGGGGGGAAGACGACCCGCTCCTTTCGCAGCGCCGCGAGCCGCTGCGCCTCGGCCGACTTCACGCCCTTCCCCTTGTCGGCTTTCGGAGCCATGGCGGAGGTGGTGGAGGAGACCGACGGCGTTGATGGCGCTGGTGGCGATGGGAGGCGGAGCGTTGCTCTCTTCAGACTAGAGAAGAAGGGGGGAGCGGCGGTGGTTTTCGAGATGGGACAGCAAATGGCGAGGTGGGCGACCTGCCCCTGTTTCCCCTGTTTATAAGGAGGGAGAGGGGGCGGACGTCCCGCTTTTCCAATTAAAGAAACCCCCCGATCTCTCCCACGACGCCACGTTCGGCGCGTGCTGTTCGTGGGGGACGTGGTGGGTCCGGAGCCAGTTACGGTGTGATCTAGGCAGCGCGTGCCCATGCACTGTTTGGGCCTGGCCCAACAGCGCTCGGCACCGTGTGTGGCCCAGGCCCGGGGGCTCCTGTCGGTGTACTAGAGTAGGGGTACCCTAGTATCCCGAACTTCGTGCCGGGCGTTTAGCAGCCCCAGCAAGGCTTGCTGGTGACCGCCAAGGTCCTCCGTGGTTCCTTTGGAGCCATTCAAGAACAAAGTATTTAAGCCAAGGAGACAAGGCCCGGCAAGAGGAGCTTGCCGGAAGGCCACTCGAGGCACGCAGAAGACAAGACCCCGGCAAGAGGAGCTTGCCGGGAAGGCTCGGTGAGCGACAAGCTTCCGGATGCGACAAGGATTCAGCCGCGGCAAGGCGCTTGCCGCGGCGGGCAACCACTCTTTATCTCTGCTCCAGCTCATCCACCAACGTGTCGCCATGGGGGCATTCCAGGCGCGCGTGTCAAGAGGCTGTGCAGCCAGCGGAGAGCAGCGGTAAGCGGCGCTGACAAGAATGCCATCGTGGCAAGCGGTGGCGCTCCTGACGGTCCCTGTTGCACTGTTCAAGCGACATGGACGGGCATTTAATGCTTTTGTCCCTTGCCGTCAGAGTTAGGTAGAATACACTTTACAAAGTAGCTGTACCAACCACAACTCATTTTCCCATTTTTCCCTTGTCTATGTTGCCACCTGTTGGTGATCCCTTTAGCCTATAAAAGGAGGCCCATGCGCAACGTAGAGGGGTAGGGTTCGACTCATTCAAAATTAGACACACTCAAGCTAGGTTTTGTAGCTCTCATTGCTCCCTAGCAAGAACACAATACAATCAGACAAGCAGCAGTAGGAGTATTATCTCTCCGGAGAGCTCCGAAGCTGGGTAAACTGCTCGTGTGCTTCGCCTCCATCTGCTCTTCGTGCGACCTCCGCCCCCCACCGAACCGAAAGGGGCTCGGTCCGCCGGTCCCATAGGTGTTCGTGGGTCACGATCAGCTTCCCCGACAAAAAGGTAACAAAATTGGTGATGAATTTATATGATTACTAGCTATAAGTTCTTATACGAGATCCATATGGTCGAACATACTACTTCTGTAGCTTGAAACAAAGAAATGATGGTGGAATGTCTAAATCATGCTATTTAAGTAATTTTTCTGTTTAGCGAATAAAAAATCATCGGCAACTCATGAAAATTTTATGTAAAGGTGCTTAACATGAATAATTTATGTGGATAAACTGTTCTATGACTTCCACATGGCGGTCGAGACTACTCTTGAAGAACGGAATGTTGGATAAGCTGTTATAATGTGTCGAATGTCCAATTTAAATGATTTTCGAGTTTCAAAGGAGGAGAAAATGTAAACTAATAAATCAAAAGGTTATGAAAAACTACTAAAAAGTATGTGACTCCTACATATATAAGTTGTTTTAGGATTTTCAAATGGCGGCATAGACAACTTCGAAACAAGAAACGAAACAAGGCTTCTATCACTTGTCAATAATGCTATTTAAACATGTTTTCAGTTTCGCAAAAATAGAAAATCTACCATGATGGATCAAAACGGTTAAAAATGTACCAAATTATTAGATAAGCTCCTATCCGAGGTGCATATAGATGCATGGACTACCCTCGAAGCATGAAATGGTGGAAAAAATTTCGGAATATGTCGATGACGCTTAAATAATAGTTTTCAGTTCTGAACAAAGTGAAAATCTGTAGTGATGGATCAAAAGGTAAGAAAATTGGTGATGAAATTATATGATTACTAGTTATAAGTTGTTATACGAGATCCATATATTCAAACATACAACTTCCGAAGCTTGAAAGGAAGAAATGCTGGTGGAATGTCTAAATGATGCTATTTAGGTAAGTTTTCTGTTTAGCGAATAAAAATCATCGATGTGGATCAAAAGTTTATGTAAAGGTGCCAAACATGAATAATTTATGTGGATAAGCTGTTCCATGACTTCCACATGGCGGCCGAGACGACTCTCGAAGAATGGAATGATGGAAAAGCTATTATAATGTGTCGAATGTCCTAATTAAATGATTTCTGAGTTTCAAAGGATGAGAAAATGTAAAGTAATAAATCAAAAGGTTATGAAAAACTACTAAAAATTATGTGACTCATACATATATAAGTTGTTATAGGATTTTCAAATGGCGGCATAGACAACTTCGAAACAAGAAACGAAGCAAGGCTTCTATCACTTGTCGATAATGCTATTTAAACATGTTTTCAGTTTCGCAAAAATAGAAAATCTACCATGATGGATCAAAACGGTTAAAAATGTACCAAATTATCAGATTTCTATAGGTAAGCTGCTATCTGAGGTGCATATAGATGCATGGACTACCCTCGAAGCATGAAATGGTGGAAACGATTTCGGAATATGTCGATGACGCTTAATTAATAAGTTTTCAGTTTTGAACAAAGTGAAAATCTATAGTGATGGATCAAAAGGTAACAAAATTGGTGATGAGATTATATGATTACTAGTTATATGTTGTTATAGGAGATCCATATGGTCAAACATACAAATTCCGAAGCTTGAAAGAAATAAATGCTAGTGGAATGTCTAAATGATGCTATTTAAGTAAGTTTTCTGTTTAGCGAATAAAAAATCGTCGGTAACTGATGAAAAGTTTATGTAAAGGTGCAAAACATGAATAATTTATGTGGATAAGATGTTCTATGACTTCCACTTGGCGGTCGAGACTACTCTCGAAGAACCGAATGATGGAAAAGCTGTTATAATGTGTCGAATGTCCTATTTAAATGATTTCTGAGTTTCAAAGGAGGAGAAAATATAAAGTAATAAATCAATAGGTTATGAAAAACTACTAAAAAGTATGTGACTCCTACATATATAATTTGTTTTAGGATTTTCGAATGGCGGCATAGACAACTTCGAAACAAGAAAGGAAGCAAGGCTTCTATCACTTGTCGATAATGATATTTAAACAAGTTTTCAGTTTCGCAAAAATAGAAAATCTACCATGATGAATCAAAACGGTTAAAAATGTACCAAATTATCAGATTTCTATAGGTAAGCTGCTATCCGAGGTGCATATAGATGCATGGACTACCCTCGAAGCATGAAATGGTGAAAACGATTTCGGAATATGTCGATGACGCTTAATTAATAAGTTTTCAGTTTTGAACAAAGTGAAAATCTATAGTGATGAATCAAAAGGTAACAAAATTGGTGATGAATTTATATGATTACTAGCTATAAGTTGTTATACGAGATCCATATGGTCGAACATACTACTTCTGTAGCTTGAAACAAAGAAATGCTGGTGGAATGTGTAAATGATGCTATTTAAGTAAGTTTTCTGTTTAGCAAATAAAAAATCATCGGCAACTGATGAAAAGTTTATGTAAAGGTGCTAAACATGAATAATTTATGTGGATAAACTGTTCTATGACTTCCACATGGCGGTCGAGACTACTCTTGAAGAACGGAATGATGGAAAAGCTGTTATCATGTGTCGAATGTCCAATTTAAATGATTTTCGAGTTTCAAAGGAGGAGAAAATGTGAAGTAGTAAATCAAAAGGTTATGAAAAACAAATAAAAAGTATGTGACTCCTACATATATAAGTTGTTTTAGGATTTTCAAATGGCGGCATAGACAACTTCGAAACAAGAAACGAAGCAAGGCTTCTATCACTTGTCAATAATGCTATTTAAACATGTTTTCAGTTTCGCAAAAATAGAAAATCTACCATGATGGATCAAAACGGTTAAAAATGTACCAAATTATCAGATTTCTATAGGTAAGCTGCTATCCGAGGTGCATATAGATGCATGGACTACCCTCGAAGCATGAAATGGTGGAAAAAATTTCGGTATATGTCGATGACGCTTAAATAATAAGTTTTCAGTTCTGAACAAAGTGAAAATCTGTAGTGATGGATCAAAAGGTAAGAAAATTGGTGACAAAATTATATGATTACTAGTTATAAGTTGTTATACGAGATCCATATATTCAAACATACAACTTCCGTAGCTTGAAAGGAAGAAATGCTGGTGGAATGTCTAAATGATGCTATTTAGGTAAGCTTTATGTTTAGCGAATAAAAAATCATCGGTAACGGATCAAAAGTTTATGTAAAGGTGCTAAACATGAATAATTTATGTGGATAAGCTGTTCCATGACTTCCACATGGCGGCCTAGACGACTCTCGAAGAATGGAATGATGGAAAAGCTATTATAATGTGTCGAATGTCCTAATTAAATGATTTCTGAGTTTCAAAGGATGAGAAAATGTAAAGTAATAAATCAAAAGGTTATGAAAAACTACTAAAAATTATGTGACTCATACATATATAAGTTGTTATAGGAATTGCAAATGGCGGCATAGACAACTTCGAAACAAGTAATGAAGAAAGGCTTCTATCACTTGTCTATAATACTATTTAAACAAGTTTTCAGTTTTGCAAAAATAGAAAATCTACCACGATGGATCAAAACGGTTGAAAATGTACCAAATTATCAGATTTCTATAGGTAAGCTGATATCTGAGGTGCATATAGATGCATGGACTACCCTCGAAGCATGAAATGGTGGAAATGATTTCAGAATATGTCGGTGACGCTTAATTAATCAGTTTTCAGTTTTGAACAAAGTGAAAATCTATAGTGATGGACCAAAAGGTAACAAAGTTGGTGATCAAATTATATGATTACTAGCTATATGTTGTTATAGGAGATCCATATGGTCAAACATACAACTTCCGAAGCTTGAAAGAAATAAATGCTAGTGGAATGTCTAAATGATGCTATTTAAGTAAGTTTGCTGTTTAGCGAATAAAAAATCATCGGTAACTGATGAAAAGTTTATGTAAAGGTGCTAAATATGAATAATTTATGTGGATCAGCAGTTCTATTACTTCCACATGGCGGCCGAGACTACTCTCGAAGAATGGAATGATGGAAAAGCTGTTATAATGTGTCGAATGTCCAATTTAAATGATTTCTGAGTTTCAAAGGAGGAGAAAATGTAAACTAATAAATCAAAAGGTTATGAAAAACTACTAAAAGTTATGTGACTCCTACATATATAAGTTGTTGTAGGATTTTCGAATAGCGGCATAGACAACTTCGAAACAAGAAACGAAGCAAGGCTTCTATCACTTGTCGGTAATGCTATTTAAATAAGTTTTCAGTTTTGCAAAAATAGAAAATCTACCATGATGGATCAAAACGGTAAAAAATGTACCAAATTATCAGATTTCTATAGGTAAGCTACTATCCGAGGTGCATATAGATGCATGGACTACCCTCGAAGCATGAAATGGAGGAAACGATTTCGGAATATGTCGATGACGCTTAATTAATAATTTTTCAGTTTTGAACAAAGTGAAAATCTATAGTGATGGATCAAAAGGTCAAAAAATTGGTGATGAAATTATATAATTACTAGCTATAAGTTCTTATACGAGATCCATATGGTCGAACATACTACTTCTGTAGCTTGAAACGAAGAAATGCTGGTGGAATGTCTAAATGATGCTATATAAGTAAGTTTTTTGTTTAGCGAATAAAAAATCATCGGTAACTGATGAAAATTTTATGTAAAGGTGCGAATCATGAATAATTTATGTGGATAAACTGTTCTATGACTTCCACATGGCGGTCGAGACTACTCTCGAAGAACGGAATGATGGAAAAGCTGTTATAATGTGTCGAATGTCCAATTTAAATGATTTCCGAGTTTCAAAGGAGGAGAAAATATAAAGTAATAAATCAAAAGGTTATGAAAAACTGCTAAAAAGTATGTGACTCCTACATATATAAGTTGTTTTAGGATTTTCAAGTGGCGGCATAGACAACTCCGAAACAAGAAACGAAGCAAGGCTTCTATCACTTGTCGATAATGCTATTTAAACATGTTTTCAGTTTCGCAAAAATAGAAAATCTACCATGATGGATAAAAAGGGTTAAAATATACCAAATTATCAGATTTCTATAGGTAAGCTGCTATCTGAGGTGCATATAGATGCATGGACTACCCTCGAAGCATGAAATGGTGGAAACGATTTCGGAATATGTCGATGACGCTTAATTAAAAAGTTTTCTGTTTTGAACAAAGTGAAAATCTATAGTGATGGATCAAAAGGTAACAAAATTGGTGATAAGATTATATGATTACTAGCTATATGTTGTTATACCTAATCCATATGGTCAAACATACAACTTCCGAAGCTTGAAAGAAATAAATGCTAGTGGAATGTCTAAATGATGCTATTTAAGTAAGTTGTCTGTTTAGCGAATAAAAAATCATCGGTAACTGATGAAAATTTTATGTAAATGTGCTAAACATGAATAATTTATGTGGATAAGTTGTTCTATGACTTCCACATGGCGGCCGAGACTACTCTCGAAGAATGGAATGATGGAAAAGCTGTTATAATGTGTCGAAATGTCCAATTTAAATGATTTCTGAGTTTCAAAGGATGAGAAAATGTAAAATAATAAATCAAAAGGTTATGAAAAACTACTAAAAGTTATGTGACTCCTACATATATAAGTTGTTGTAAGATTTTTGAATGGCGGCATAGACAACTTCGAAACAAGAAACGAAGCAAGGCTTCTATCACTTGTCGATAATGCTATTTAAACAAGTTTTCAGTTTCGCAAAATAGAAAATCTACCATGATGGATCAAAACGGTTAAAAATGTACCAAATTATCAGATTTCTAAAGGTAAGCTGCTATCCGAGGTGCATATAGATGCATGGACTACCCTCGAAGCATGAAATGGAGGAAATGATTTTGGAATATGTCGATGACGCTTAATTAATAAGTTTTCAGTTTTGAACAAAGTGAAAATATATAGTGATGGATCAAAAGGTAACAAAATTGGTGATGAAATTGTATGATTACTAGTCATAAGTTGTTATACGAGATCCATATGGTCGAACATACTACTTCTGAAGCTTGAAAGGAAGAAATGCTGGTGGAATGTCTAAATGATTCTATATAAGTAATTTTTTTGTTTAGCGAATAAAAAATCATCGGTAACGGATCAAAAGTTTATGTAAATGTGCTACACATGAATAATTTATGTATATAAGCTATTCCATGATTCCACATGGCGGTCGAGACGACTCTCGAAGAATGGAATGATGGATAAGGTATTATAATGTGTCGAATGTCCAATTTAAATGATTTATGAGTTTCAAAGGAGGAGAAATTGTAAAGTAATAAATCAAAAGGTTATGAAAAACTACTAAAAATTATGTGACTCCTACATATATAAGTTGTTGTAGGATTTTCGAAGGGCGGCATTGACAACTTCGAAACAAGAAACGAAGCAAGGCTTCTATCACTTGTCGATAATGCTATTTAAACAAGTTTTCAGTTTAGCAAAAATAGAAAATCTACTATGATGGATCAAAACTGTTAAAAATTTACCAAATTTTCAGAATTCTATAGGTAAGCTGCTATCTGATATGCATATAGATGCATGGACTACCCTCGAAGCATGAAATGGTGGAAACGATTTCGGAATATGTCGATGACGCTTAATTAATAAGTTTTCAGTTTTGAACAAAGTGAAAATCTATAGTGATGGATCAAAGGTAACAAAATTGGTGAAGAAATTATATGATTACTAGGTATAAGTTCTTATACGATATCCATATGGTCGAACATACTACTTCTGAAGCTTGAGAGGAAGAAATGCTGGTGGAATGTCTAAATGATGCTATTTAAGTAAGTTTTCTGTTTAGCGAATAAAAACCCATCGGTAACGGATCAAAAGTTTATGTAAATGTGCTAAATATGAATAATTTATGTGGATAAGTTGTTCCATCACTTCCACATGGCGGTCGAGACAACTCTCAAATAATGGAATAATGGAAAAGCTGTTATAATGTGTCGAATGTCCTATTTAAATAATATCTGAGTTTCAAAGGAGGAGAACCTCGCTTTGAGGAATTCATGGAATAACCTTTATAAAGTAATAAATCAAAAGGATATGAAAAACTACTAACAATTATGTGACTCCTACATATATAAGTTGTTGTAGGATTATTCAAATGGCGGCATAGACAACTTCGAAACAAGAAACACAACAAGGCTTCTATCACTTGTCGATAATACTATTTATACAAGTTATCAGTTTCGCAAAAATAGAAAATCTACCATGATGGATCAAAACAGTTAAAAATGTATCAAATTATTAGATTTCTATAGGTAAGCTGCTATCTGAGGTGCATATAGATGCATGGACTACCCTCATACCATGAAATGGTGGAAACGATTTCGGAATATGTCGATGACGCTTAATTAATAAGTTTTTAGTTTTGAACAAAGTGAAAATCTATAGTGATGGATCAAAAGGTAACAAAATATGTGATGAAATTATATGATTACTAGTTATAAATTTTTATACAATATCCATATATTCAAACATACAACTTCCGATGCTTGAAAGGAAGAAATGCTGGTGGAATGTCTAAATGATTCTATTTAAGTAAGTTTCTGTTTAGTGAATAAAAAATCATCGGTAACGGATCAAAAGTTTATGTAAAGGTGCTAAACTTGAATAATTTATGTGGATAAGTTGTTCCATGACTTCCACATGGCGATCGAGACGACTCTCGAAGAATGGAATGATGGAAAAGCTATTACAATGTGTCGAATGTCCTATTTAAATTATTTCTAAGTTTCAAAGGAGGAGAAATTGTAAAGTAATAAATCAAAAGGTTATGAAAAACTACTAAAATTATATGACTCATACATATATAAGTTGTTGTAGGATTTTCAAATTGTGGCATAGACAACTTCGAAACAAGAAATGAAGCAAGGCTTCTATCACTTGTCGAAAATATTATTTAAAAAAGTTTTGAGTTTCGCAAAAATAGAAAATCTACCATGATGGATCAAAACGGTTAAAAATGTACGAAATTAGCATATTTCTATAGGTAAGCTGCTATCTGAGGTGCATATAGATGCATGGACTACCCTCAAAGCATGAAATGGTGGAAACTATTTCAGAATATGTCGATGACGCGTAATTAGTAAGTTTTCAGTTTTGAACGAAGTGAAAATCTATAGTGATGGATAAAAACGGAACAAAATCGTCGGTAACAGATGAAAAGTTTATGTAAATGTGCTAAACATGAATAATTTATTCGGATAAGCTGTTCTATAATTTTCACATGGCGGTCGAGACTACTCTCGAAGAATGGAATGATGGAAAGGCTGTTACAATGTGTCTAATGTCCTATTTAAATGATTTATGAGTTTCAAAGGAGGAGAAAATGTAAAGTAATAAATCAAAAGATTATGAAAAACTACTTAAAGTTATGTGACTCCTACATACATAAGTTGTTGTAGGATTTTCGAATAGCGGCATAGACAACTTTGAAACATGAAATGAAGCAAGGCTTCGATCACTTGTCGATAATGCTAAATAAACAAGTTTTCAGTTTGGCAAGAATAGAAAATCTACCATGATGGATCAAAACGGTTAAAAATGTATCAAAATTTTAGATTTCTATAGGTAAGTTGCTATCTAAGGTGCATATAGATGCATGGACTACCCTCGAATCATGAAATGGTGCAAACGATTTCGGAATATGTCGATGACGCTTAATTAATAAGTTTTTAGTATTGAACAAAGTGAAAATCTGTAGTGATGGATCAAAAGGTAACAAAATTGTGATGAAATTATATGATTACTAGTTATAAGTTGTTATACGAGATCCATACATTCAAACATACAACTTCCAATGCTTGAAAGGAAGAAATGCTGGTGGAATGTCTAAATGATGCTATTTAAGTAAGTTTTCTGTTTAGCTAATAAAAGATCATCGATAACGGATCAAAAGTTTATGTAAAGGTGCTAAACATGAATAATTTATGTGGATAAGCTGTTCCATGACTTGCACATGGCGGTCGAGACGAGTCTCGAAGAATGGAATGATGGAAAAACTATAATAATGTGTCAAATGTCCTATTTAAATGATTTTTTAGTTTCAAAGGAGGAGAAATTGTAAAGTAATAAATTAAAAGGTTATGAAAAACTACTAAAAATTATGTGACCCATACATATATAAGTTGTTGTAGGATTTTCAAATGGCGGCATAGACAACTTCGAAACAAGAAATGAAGCAAGGCTTGTATCGCATGTCGATAATACTATTTAAACAAGTTTTTAGTTTCGCAAAAATAGAAAATCTACCATGATGGATCAAAATGGTTAGAAATGTATCAAATTATCATATTTCTATAGGTAAGTTCCTATATGAGGTGCATATAGATGCATGGACTACGATGAGGTTTCAGTTTTGAACAAAGTGAAAATCTATAGTGATGGATAAAAACGAAACAAAATTGGTGATGAATTTATATGATTACTAGTTATAAGTTGTTATACGAGATCCATATGGTCGAACATACTACTTCTGAAGCTTGAAAGGAAGAAATGCTGGTGGAATGTCTAAATGATGCTATTTAAGTAAGTTTTCTGTTTAGCCAATAGAAAATCATCGGTAACGGATCAAAAGTTTATGTAAATGTGCTAAACATGAATAATTTATGTGGATAAGTTGTTCTATACCTTTCACATGGCGGTCGAGACTACTCTTGAATCATGGAATTAAGGAAAGGCAGTTATAACGTGTCTAATGTCCTATTTAAATGATTTCTGAGTTTCAAAGGAGGAGAAAATGTAAAGTAATAAATCAAAAGATTATGAAAAACTACTAATAGTTATGTGACTCCTGCATATATAAGTTGTTTTAGGATTTTCGAATGGTGGCATAGACAACTTCGAAACAAGAAAGGAAGCAAGGCTTCTATCACTTGTCGATAATGCTACTTAAACAAGTTTTCAGTTTCGCAAAAATAGAAAATCTACCGTGATGGATCAAAATGGTTAAAAATGTAGAAAATTATCATATTTCTATAGGTAAGTAATATCTGAGGTGCATATAGATGCATGGACTACCGTCGAAGCATGAAATGGTGGAAACGATTTCGAAATATGTTGATGACGCTTTACTAATAAGTTTTCAATTAGTGATGGATAAAAAGGGAACAAAATTGGTGATGAAATTATATGCTTACTAGTTATAAGTTGTTATACGAGATCCATATGGTCGAACATACTACTTCTGAAGCTTGGAAGGAAGAAATGCTGGTCGAATGTCTAAATCATGCTATTTAAATAATTTTCTATTTAGCGAATAATAAATCATCGGTAACGGATCAAAAGTTTATGTAAATGTGCTAAACATGAATAATTTATGTGGATAAGCTGTTCTATGACTTCACATGGCGGTCGAGACTACTCTCGAAGAATGCAGTGATGGAAAGGCTGTTATAATGTGTCTAATGTCCTATTTAATTGATTTCTGAGTTTCAAAGGAGGAGAAAATGTAAAGTAATAAATCAAAAGATTATGAAAAACTACTTAATGTTATGTGACTCCTACATGTATAAGTTGGTGTAGGATTTTCGAATGGCGGCATAGACAACTTTGAAACAAGAAACGAAGAAAGGCTTCTATCACTTGTCGATAATGCTATTTAAACAAGTTTTCAGTTTGGCAAAAATAGAAAATTTACCATGATGGATCAAAATGGTTAAAAATGTATCAATTATCAGATTTCTAAAGGTAAGCTGCTATCCGAGGTGCATATAGATGCATGGACTACCCTCGAAGAATGAAATGGAGGAAACGATTTTGCAATATGTCGATGATGCTTGATTAATAAGTTTTCAGTATTGAACAAAGTGAAAATATATAGTGATGGATCAAAAGGTAACAACATTGGTGATGAAATTATATGATTACTAGTCATAAGTTGTTATACGAGATCCATATGGTCGAGCATACTACTTCTGAAGCTTGGAAGGAAGAAATGCTGGTGGAATGTGTAAATTATGCTACTTAAGTAATTTTCTGTTTAGCAAATAAAAAATCGTCGGTAACGAATCAAAAGTTTATGTAAATGTGCTAAACATGAATAATTTAATTGGATAAGTTGTTCTATGACTTTCACATGGCGGTTGAGACTACTCTCGAAGAATGGAGTGATGGAAAGGCTGTTATAATGTGTCTAATGTCCTATTTAAATGATTTCTAAGTTTCAAAGGAGGAGAAAATGTAAAGTATTAAATCAAAAGATTATGAAAAAATACTTATAGTTATGTGACTCCTACATATATAAGTTGTTGTAGGATTTTCGAATGGCGGCATAGACAACTTTGAAACAAGAAACGAAGCAAGGCTTCTATCACTTGTCGATAATGCTATTTAAACAAGTTTTCAGTTTGGCAAAAATAGAAAATCTACCGTGATGGATCAAAATGGTTAAAAATGTATCAAATTTTCAGATTTATATAGGTAAGTTGCTATCTAAGGTGCATATAGATGCATGGACTACCCTAGAAGCATGAAATGGTGGAAACGATTTCGGAATATGTCGATGACACTTAATTAATAAGTTATAAAATTTGAACCAAGTGAAAATCTTTAGTGATGGATCAAAAGGTAACAAAATTGGTGATGAAATTATATGTTACTAGTTATAAGTTGTTATACGAGATCCATATGGTCGAACATACTACTTCTGAAGCTTAAAAGGAAGAAATGCTGGTGGAATGTCTACACTAATAGAAAAGGGGGCAATGGCCTAGGAAGGTTCAGCCCATTAGTCCCGGTTCTGCCACGAACCGGGACCAATGGAGGTATTTGTCCCGGTTCGTGAGCCCAGGGGGGCGGCCGGGCCACGTGGGCCATTGGTCCCGGTTCATCCGGACCTTTTGGTCCCGGTTGGTGGGACGAACCGGGACCAATGGGCCTGGCTCCTGGCCCACCACTATTGGTCCCTGTTGGTGGCATGAACCGGGGCCAAAGGCTTCCCTTTAGCCCCGGTTCATGCCACCAACCGGGACCAATGGTGGTGCCTATATATACCCCCTCGCGCAAGAGCAGAGCACACTGCTCTGTTTTTTCTGGCCGAGGGGGAGAGGCCTTGGTGGTGCTCTAGCTCGCCTCCTATGCACATAAGGTGTTCGATGGAATGCCCGAGCCACACTACTTAAGGTTTCTCCTCTCCAAGCTCGACCGCCAAGATCCATTTTCCTCAATATTTATCTAGGTTTAGCGGTCCGTCACGCCCCGTCCCCGTCTTCACCGCCGTCGATCACCCGCGCCGATCTCATCGCCGGCACCACCGTGGTGAGCCTCTTGTTCTTATCTTCTTTCTGAAAGGAAAAATATTCTTACTTGTATGTTTAGATAGATACTTGTATTATTTTCTTACTTTTATTATTGCATCTTATATAGTGCGATGGTTTTGGTATCCGCCCCCGTCGGCCCTCGTCCTGTCTATGATCGGATGTGGTATATATTATCTTTTCATAACTATTGGTTCATTTATTGTTTATGAAAATTATGCGGACCAACGTGACATAGATTTTATTTATCTAGGAGGTTGTTGAACCGAAAATTCCAACCGACCCTATTGTCGAGAGGTTAAATTTAGTTGAAGAAGAAAACAATTTCTTGAAGGAAAAAATAAAAAAACTTGAGGAGGAGAAGATGATATTGGAGTTGCATGTTGCGGATGTCGTCGATGATCACAAGATCAAGATGGATGCAATGCACTTGAAGATGAGAAAGGTTAGAAAATATGCCATTCATACCGAGGCTTGGTGTCATTGTGCAGTTGGATTAGTTGTTACCTTGGTTGCGACTATGATCGCATTTGTTTTCGCATTGAAATGTTTTACATAGTTTCAATGTATGGTTTAATTAATTTAGATGCTCTGCAGAGCTTTATGTTGTTAGATGAGAACTATGTATGTACTTCGGTTTTTATGTGATGATGAACTTCTATTAATTTGGTCACTTAATTATCTATTCATGATGTTCTGTAATGATTTTGACACATAATTATATATAATGCACGCAGATGAACCGCAATGGATGTACGGTGACAGACACACCTCCGAGTACACTAAGGGCGTGCATGATTTTCTCGAAGTGGCTGAGGCAAACAAGCAGAATGGTTTTATGTGTTGTCCATGCCCTATATGTGGGAATACGAAGTCTTACTCTGACCGGAAAATCCTTCACACCCACCTACTTTACAACGGTTTCATGCCACACTATAATGTTTGGACGAGGCACGGAGAAATAGGGGTTATGATGGAAGACGGCGAAGAAAAAGAGTACGATGACAACTATGTGCCCCCTGAATACGATGATGCTACTGAACATCAAGAGGAACCAGACGATGTGCACGATGGTGCTGCAATGGGCGAAGCTGCTGAAGATCAAGAGGAACCAGACGATCTGCCCGATGATGATGATCTCCGCCGGGTCATTGTCGATGCAAGGACGCAATGCGAAAGTCAAAAGGAGAAGCTGAAGTTCGATCGCATGTTAGAGGATCACAAAAAAGGGTTGTACCCCAATTGCGAAGATGGCAACACAAAGCTCGGTACCGTACTCGAATTGCTACAGTGGAAGGCAGAGAATGCTGTGCCTGATAAATGATTTGAGAAGCTACTGAAAATAATGAAGAAGAAGCTTCCAAAGGATAACGAATTGCCCGACAGTACATACGCAGCAAAGAAGGTCGTATGCCCTCTAGGATTGGAGGTGGAGAAGATACATGCATTCCCTAATGACTGCATCCTCTACCGCGGTGCCTACAAGGATCTGAAGGCATGCCCGGTATGTGGTGCATTGCGGTATAAGATCAGACGAGATGACCCTGGTGATGTTGACGGCGAGCCTCCCAGGAAGAGGGTTCCTGCGAAGGTGATGTGGTATGCTCCTATAATACCACGGTTGAAACGTATGTTCGGAAATGGAGAGCATGCCAAGTTGATGCGATGGCACAGTGAGGACCATAAGAAAGACGGAAAGTCGAGAGCACCCACTGACGGGTCGCAGTGGAGAAAAATCGAGAGAAAGTACTGGGATGAGTTTGCAAAGGACCCAAGGAACGTATGGTTTGCTTTAAGCACGGATGGCATTAATCCTTTCGGGGAGAAGAGCAGCAATCACAGCACCTGGCCCGTGACTCTATGTATGTATAACCTTCCTCCTTGGATGTGCATGAAGCGGAAGTTCATTATGATGCCAGTTCTCATCCACGGCCCTAAGCAACCCAGCAACGACATTGATGCGTACCTAAGGCCATTAGTTGAAGAACTTTTACAGCTGTGGAATGGAAACGGTGTACGTACATGGGATGAGCCCAAAAAGGAGGAATTTGACCTAAAGGCGTTGCTGTTCGTGACCATCAACGATTGGCCCAACTTCAGTAACCTTTCAGGACAAACAAACAAGGGATACCACCCATGCACGCACTGTTTACTTGACACCGATAGTATATACCTGGGAAGCTGCAGGAATAATGTGTACTTGGGCCATCGTCGATTTCTTTCGACCAACCATCAATGTTGAAAGAAAGGCAAGCATTTCAAAGGCGAGGCAGATCACCGGAAGAAGCCCGCCATGCGTACCGGTGATCACGTACTTGCTATGGTCAATGATTTACGCGTAATCTTTGGAAAGGATCCCGGCGGACTAGCTGTTCCGAATGACGCTGAGAATCATGCACCCATGTGGAAGAAGAAATCTATATTTTGGGACCTACCCTACTGGAAAGACCTAGAGGTCATCTCTTCGATCGACGTGATGCACGTGACGAAGAACCTTTGCGTGAACCTGCTAGGCTTCTTGGGCGTGTATGGGAAGACAAAAGATACACCTGAGGCACGGGAGGACCTGCAACACTTGCACGAAAAAGAGGGCATGCCTCCGAAGCAGTATGAAGGTCCTGCCAGCTACGCTCTTACGAAAGAAGAGAAGAAATCTTCTTTCAATGCCTGCTCAGTATGAAGGTCCCGACTGGCTTCTCGTCGAATAATATAAAGGGAATAATAAATATGCGGAGAAAAGTTCCAAACCTAAAGTCTCATGACTGCCACGTGATTATGACGCAAGCTGCTTCCGGTTGCATTGAGGGGCTTCTACGGAAAACGTCCGATTAGCCATTGTGAAGCTATGTGCATTCCTTAATGCAATATCTCGAAGGTGATCGATCCAGAAATCGTACCAACGCTAAGGAGTGATATGGCGCAATGTCTTGTCAGTTTCGAGCTGGTGTTCCCACCATCCTTCTTCAATATCATGACGCACGTCCTAGTTCATCTAGTCGACGAGATTGTCATTGTGGGGCCCGTATTTCTACACAATATGTACCCCTTTGAGAGGTTCATGGGAGTCCTAAAGAAATATGTTCGTAACCGCGCTAGGCCAGAAGGAAGCATCTCCATGGGGCATCAAACAGAGGATGTCATCGGGTTTTGTGTTGACTTCATTCCTGGCCTTAAGAAGATAGGTCTCCCTAAATTGCGGTATGAGGGGAGACTGACTGAAAAACACGCTCGGAAGGACTCAATAATATGCGAGGGACGGATATTCTTGGTCTCAAGCACACTACACAGTTCTCTGAACTCTACCTTGGTGACCCGTATGTCGATGAACACAAGAACAGTCTGCGCTCCAAACACCCGGGCGGTCACGATGATCGGAGTACATGTGAACACATCAGAATTTCAGCAGTTGGTTGGAAACACATCTCGAGGTGACAACACTGTTTGTGCTGAGCTGTACTTGTTGTCCAGAGACCATCTTCGATTGTAATGATTTGGAAAGGATCTGAGATAAATGGGAATACATTTTACACGATTGACCAAGATGAAAAGAGCACCAACCAAAACAGCGGTGTCCGCTTTGATGCAGCAAACGACAGGGGAAAGGACACATATTATGGTTACATAGTAGACATATGGGAACTTGACTACGGAGTAGATTTTAAGGTCCCTTTGTTTAAGTGCAAGTGGGTCAATCTGTCGGAGGAGGCGGGTGCAGGTAGACCCACGATGCGGAATGACAACAATGGATCTGAAAAATCTTGGGTACACCGATGAACCGTTTGTCCTAGCCAATGATGTGGCACAGGTTATCTATGTGAAGGACATGTCTACCGACCGAGGAAAAGAAAAGATAAGGAAGCGAATACATCATACGATGAGCCAAAGCGCCACATAGTTCTTTCGGGAAAAGAGATATCCCGGGAGTGGAGGGCAAGATAAACATGTCTCAAGAGTATGAAAAGTTTCATGAAATTCCCCTTCAAAGTCAAGGCTGACCCAAGCATCCCGATAAGCGATGAAGATTATCCATGGTTCTGGCGCAATAAGCAAACGACACAAGAGAAGAAAAAGTGAAGATTTTCTCCCGCAACTATTATGATGATACCATGCCAACTTTGTAACAGACGAGTATGATACCATTGTCCGTTTTGTACATGCACATGCTATGCCAACTTTTTAAGAGTTCATTTGAAAACTATGAATTTCAAAACCTCGCCAACCGAAGGGCGCTCACACCGGTTTATAAGCCCGTCCCTCTACGCCTTGTTGAGCTCACAAACTTGTGATTCACACAAATTTCAAAGAATTCAAATTTTAACTATTCAAATTTGAAAACTGATGGCACAAACAGAAAGTTTATAGTTGTTCTAAAACTAATGGCACTAACAGAAAGTTTATAATTTTGCTGACCTAAAAGCAAAAAGAATTAAAAAATAAAGCAAAAAACCAAAATAAAATAAATAATGCAGAAAACAAAACAAAAAAACTTGAAAAAATAAAAATAGCAACAATAAGTATTTTGTTGTAAGTAGAAAAAAAAATAAAGCAAAGAAAACAAAAAAGTGTTTTCAAATTTGAAAACTAATGGCACTAACAGAAAGTTTATATTTTTCTAAAACTAAAAGCACTAACAGAAAGTTTATAATTTTGCTGACCTAAAAGCAAAAAGAATTAAAAATAAAGCAAAAACCAAAAGAAAATAAATAATGCAGAAAACGAAACAAAAACTTGAAAAAAAATAAAAATAGCAACAATAAGTATTTTGTTGTAAGTAGAAACAAAATAAAATATATAAAGCAACAAAGAAAACAAACAAAGTGTTTTCAAATTTGAAAACTAATGGCACTAACAGAAAGTTTATATTTTTTTCTAAAATGAAAAGCAAAAAGAATTAAAAAATAAAGCAAAAAACAAAAAAAGTGCCACCTACTGGGCCCCCACGGCGTGAATACGACTAGAAACCCTACCATGGGCCAGGATTCAGGCCCGCGGAAGGCCCGGTAGGCCCACAGGCACAAATTGCACAATTAGGCCCGAAAGCCTGCTTTAAAGAGGAGCTCGAGAGGGAAGGCGCACCGCACCTTATAAACAGGTGCAGCTCCCTCTCAACTAGCGAGGTGGGACTAAACTTTGGGAGCGGGGCAGCACAAGGCCTTTGGTCCCGGTTGGTGGCACCAACCGGGACTAAAGGGGGCATTGGTCCCGGTTCGTGGCACCAACCGGGACCAATGCCCCCCTTTACTCCCGGTTGGTGCCACCAACCGGAACCAAAGGCCGCCGCTTCCTGCCCTTTGGGCTGCTGAAAAGAGGCCTTTGGTCCCGGTTGGTGGCACCAACCGGGACTAAAGGTGGCATTGGTCCCGGTTGATGCCACGAACCGGGACCAAAGCCTTTTCTATATAAGCAAACACTTAGCAGTTTCTCCAAATCCATCCTTTCTTCTCCGCCCGATGCCCGCTGCTCTGCCTCGTCGCCGTCGCCGCCGAGCCATCAGGCTGCTCCACCTCGTCGT
Organism: Aegilops longissima; assembly: GCA_021605205.1. Classification (NCBI taxonomy): domain Eukaryota; kingdom Viridiplantae; phylum Streptophyta; class Magnoliopsida; order Poales; family Poaceae; genus Aegilops; species Aegilops longissima. The sequence goes on from CM038679.1 coordinate 13,313,970, forward strand.
CGCCGCCGCCTCCGATGCCGTGAGGCTGGTCCACCTCGCCGTCATCGCCGCCTCCGACGCCGTCAGGCTGCTGAACTTTGCCGTCGCCGCCGCCCTCGCGCCACCTGCCCGGCCTTGGCGCCGCTCCCAGCGCCCAGCCTTGCCGCCCGCCGTGCCCGCCGCCCCACAGAGCACCTGCCTCGCGCCCCTGCCTTGCCTCGCTCACGCGCCTGCCTCTGCCTGCCTCTGCACCGCCCGGCGCCACCGCTGCCTCCACGCCCCTGTTTTTTTAGTTTAATTTTTTTCATATATATATATATATATATATATATATATATATATATATATATATATATATATATATATATATATATATATATATATATATGTATGTATGTATGTGGCTATATGTTTTTGTTCATATGTTGCAATATGTTTTTTTATTTTATTAGTTTATTTTTTGTTCATATGTGATGTATATGTGTATGTGGCTATAATGTATATGTGTATGTGATGTATGTGGCTAGAATTTGCTAAGTATATATGTTAAAAATGTTTTTTGGTTCATAGAAAGTTTTTTGTTCATATATAGAAAGTTACAATTTTAGAAAAGTTTTATATATGCAAAGGTTACAATTTAGAAAAAGAAGGATAGGAAAGAAGAAATTAAGAAGAGGAAAGAAAGAAGAAGAGGAGAAATAAGTAACAAGAAGAAAAAAGAAGAAAAAGAGAGGAGAAGAAGAAAGGAATAGTGGAGAGGAAGAGAAAATAGTATTCTATTTTCTCTTCTTCTCCACTATTCCTTTCTTCTTCTCCTCTTTTTTTTCTTATTTTTTTTCTTCGATCTTCTCCACTAGCTATTCCTTTCTTATTCTCCTCTTTTTTCTACTTCTTCTTCTACTTCTTAATTTTTATCGGGAACGAGGGTGTCGAGGATCGCCGAGGGGTCGAGGGTCGGGAACTAGGGTAGAGGGTCCAGGGTCGTTAAGTGGTCAAGGTTCGAGGGTTTCAGGGTCGAGGGTTCGAGGGTTCTATAGGGTCGAGGATCGAGGGTCGAGGTTCGAGGTCGCCTAGGGTCGAGGTTCGAGGTCGTCGAGGTTCGAGGTCAAGAGGTTTCAGTGTCAAAGTATTGAAGAAATCCATGGCTTCATCATTGGCGGAAGTAACAGGGCATGATGGTGCGAAGTCCTCAAAGTTATTCGGAATGGAGTCCGGATAGGATAATTTGCCTTTTATGCAATTTCAGCAAAGGCCTTCCAAATAACGATACTCGAAAGGTTCTTGCTGAACTTTGTACCAAAAGCGAATTATCCTATCTGGGACTCCGTTCAAAATAACTTTGAGAGCTTCACCACCATCATGCACCTACTTTCGCCTAATGATGAAGACATGGTTTTGTTGAATCCTTTGACACTAGGCAACCTCCTGACCCCTCGGCGATCCTCGACCCCTTGACCCTTGACAGCTCGGCGATCCACGACCCTCTACCCTACCGCGGGCGTCGATGCCCACTTCATTTGTGGGACATAGATGTTTGTTCATATATAATGTAGATGTCTATGTATGTATGGAATGATATCGATGGATGTATGTTATCGGGGTCGAGGGTCGTCGAACATGAGAGGAAGAAGATGATAAAAAAAGAAGAGGAAGAAGAAAAAAAATAGGAGAAGAAAGAATAGATGAGTTCTTCTCCTCTATTCTTTATTCTCCTCTTTTTTTTTCTTCTTCTTCATCTTTTTTTTATCGGGAACGAGGGTCGTCGATGGTCGCCGAGTGGTAGAGGAAACCCTAATTAAATAGCAAGTATCGTCGGTGTGAGATACATGTGGCCGTCGGTGTCGGACACTACATCCACGTCACTTGTGGGACATGGATGTAGTGTCGTCGTTGTTGTTGTCGATATAACCCCTCCCGATAGCTTCAACACGTGGGGGGGGGTCGATATTACCCCCTCCTTGAAGCGTTCTCGAGGCCACCGCTAACCCTTGAAGCGTTGTCGAGGCCACCCGAAACCCTAGAGAAGCAGCGTCGAGGTCACTAATTAATATGATTCCTTATTGTGATTAGCTAGCTAGTTCTACGTTTGCCACTAATATATCCATATCTGTCATGTTTGAATAATAATTGCCATGTTGTAAATATTTGTAGAAACTATGGACACCTCGCCCCGAGACGAAGCACAAGAAGCGTTGTTGAGGGACATAATCGCAAAGGAAGTGATGTCGTCTGCTCGTTGATGTTTCTCAACGACAACGATGGTCTGGAAGGAGAGGGTGAAGAAGCAGTTGGCTATGATTTACATGGCTCCGATGACCCAATGCCGGTGCAAGAAGGAGAGGGTGAAGAAGTAGACCGTGAGGACGGCTCCGGTAATCACCGAACCGAGTCCGGCCAGGTATATATATTAGTTAAGCCTGTGCTGACTAGCTAATTGATGCATTCATTGTTTTGGTATGTACACATATTAATTAACTCTCGTCTTTGTTCTTTTTTCTAGCCCTCCGGATCGAGCACAACTTCGGTAAAGAGACGAGGCCCGAAGAAAAAGTTGAGCTCGGATGAAAAGTTTGAGATCATAGAAATCGCGCGCGATGGCCAACCGATTGAACCCTACCGGACAAAGAAGGCATTTGTTGCTCAGTGCGAGGTTCTGGTTAGGGACAAGATCCCGATCAGCATCCACCAATGGTATAAGCCTAAGAACGAAGACCCTGAGGTGTCTTAAGTCAATGATATGCAGAAAAATGATCTTTGGACTGAGCTGAAGTCAAATTTCACCCTACCGCCAGAGGATGATCCGGAGAAGCCAGTTATAGAGCCATTAATCAAGTCTTTTGCTCTTAAGAAGATGGCAGACCTATTCAGGAATTGGAAGAAAGACCTGAATAGGTATGTCGAGTAGCTGTCCCCAATGAAAAGTGAGTACTCTCCAAGAGTGTTCCTCGGCACCCACGTAGCATTACGGGGGTCGAACTCGGCGCCGTTCATCTGGTACACGTGGCATCTCAGATCTGGACACATGGTGATGTACATAGTCAAGGTCCATGCATAATAATGTTGTGCTCAAATATGGCGATCCGTAATACTGTGCAGCAAATAGTATTACTCTGGTATAGAGGAAGTAAAATAACCGGTTTATTATATATAGCCACTCTTGGTTACATGGATGAGATAGTAAGACATGCAAAAACAAAAATGGTGCCATCTAGTGGGTTCAAGTGTTCAAGGGCCTAGCTAGTTACTCCAAGGTAAAAAGTACTCCTACTAGTACTAGTAAGTAGTACTCCCTCCGTTTCTTTTTACTCTGCATTTAAGGTTTGGTCAAAGTCAAATTTTATAAAGTTTGACCAACTTTGTTGGAAAAAATATCAACATCTATAATACTAAAGCTATATGGTATGAAAATTAATTTCATCATGCATCTAACAATATTGATTTCATATTGTGAATCTTGGTATTTTTTCTACAAACTTAGTCAAAATTGACAAAGTTTGACTTTGACCAAAACTTATATGCGGACAAAAAAGAAACGGAGGGACTACAACAATGAAAGAGAAGGCCTGAGGGTTAAAACCTATAATACTAAATGGAATACCTGGGTAGATGGTGATGGTCCGATCGTGGTAGATTGTGTGACCATGTTGCACGTCAGTGGTACCATGGGTAACGATTGCTAAGATAGTTGATCCCAATATGCCAAAGTTAGCTACAAGGTTCCAGGTTAGACCGAATCGCGGATGCAAATGCACATCCTGGATCGGTGATCTTATTTTGATCGGAGGATGACTGGTCCCTGCAAAATAATGGAGTATCGTTAGGGATGCAAATGATGGTTTGTGGCTTTTTGCATTCCGTTTGTAATCTCCCGTATCGTAGGATGGCAACCAGATGAAACAAGGCCCCTGGCTTGTCACCGCGAAGATGCGGCCTAGATGGTGCACGACATCTTCCAACGTGTAGGGGTACAAATATGCCGCGGCCAACATGCGCCAGCCTCTACCGTTACTGCCTCTTGCTTTGATGGCAATCCTTATGTCGAACACCGCGATGAGATAGTAATCGTCGTAGCCGCGTCGCTTTGTCGGCGGGTCCGCAATAGCTATCTTCTTCAATCTCATGTATGCATCATCATACATATTCAAGCCCGGCCAATCCGGAAGGCCGATCCCAATGGTGGAGAAGGGGTCTACGGGAACGGACGCACTGTTGTGGATGTTGTGCAAAATGATGGTGGTATCCGGCCAGAGGTATGCAAGCCAATCTTCGTTGGGACTGACCCAGACCTATATATAAGACGGTGGGCAGCGGAGAAATTATGGGATGGAAATGGAATAACTAAGTACTACATGATGAAACTCCATGACTGACCTGCTCATTGGACAAAATCCGACTACCTCTCAACGTCGGCAACTCTAGCAGAGTCAACGTGCAACCATGGCCAGGGAGCGGTGGAATGTTCGAAGGATTGTCCCATAGAAGAACCTTCTCCTCGAAGACGCATGGAAGACCAACAAGCATGTCCTTTTTCCCAAGCCTATTTAAGCACTGTCGTGAAAAAGTTGGTGCAAGAAGCACCGAGTCTTGCGGCAGTGAGGACATCGGAGCGGCGTGCGATATCTCCCAGAGGATCGCTGTCCAAGGTCTCCCAGCCCCGACGAGGAGGAGAACCGCCTGGCGACTCCATGGGAGCAGCGACAAACTGCCTTCTCTTCGGGGGGAGGGGAATTGGCGAGGAGGAGATAAGAGCGTAGTAACCGCAGGGCCTCGTCCCTTCCAACTGTAGCTCCTCGATCGTTCCTTAGCGAAGGGGTGAGGCTATTATTTACTACGTACTCGTACTGTAGTAGTACTAGTACTATTTTCTCAACTAGTAGTGCGATGTACTGTACTTCTAGTATAGTGCACCAGTTTTGAACTCTTGAATCTCAGGGCCAAGCGCTACAGTTGGAAGTGGGGGGTACTATTGTTCTCTAGAACCATCCCTATACTATCAATGCAGGGAAAGTACACCTGTGTAGTGGGTACTCTCGGTGCTCTATTCAAGCACGTAGCTGGCCTACTCAGCCGCTCCTCTCACGCACACACTAGCAGCCTGTTTATCAGTGACGGTTACTACAGGGGCAGAACATTTGAGTTATTTGATATAGCGAGACTAGGCTTTTCGCTTCCATTTGTGGAGGTGTAATGGATCTCATCAAACTTTGTTAGTAGTTCCTTCTTTATGAATGAGATGAGGCAAAGCTTTTGCCTCCGTTTCAGCAAGAAAAAAACACGTCAAGAGGAATTTATTTTATAGAGCCGATAATGGAGTAAAGTCCATGCGTTCAACGCCACAAGCTACAGAGTAGTAGAGTACTAGTAGCACTTTACGTACAGAGCCATATTGCACAGTTCCCAATGCCGCACCAGGCTTTTCCGGCTCCTCGGGCTTAATTGGGAGGCTCTAGTTTGAATATGCTACTAGCTGACGAGGAAGCTGCAAGCGAGGTGCGGCTAGGGCGAGCCCGCGAGCCACGAGATGATGGGAAGGAAAACCCGTTCACGTGGCTAGGCTATCCAGTGCACCCAGATTGTGGTGCGGCACGTCCGTTCGACTTCAAAACTCAAACTACCCGCGCACAATATTGGCTCGCAGCGAAGTTACTATTTAAAAAAAGAAAGTGCTAAATGCACGGGCTCATTACGGGGGATTACGGGCCTTGCTTTCTATTCTCTCAACCCCCCTGATTTTCAGGTGGGTGGGCCCCCTCCACTCCATTAATCCAATCAACATTTGACAAATCACAAACACTCCGTAAAGCCCCTGTATTAGTGCGTGAATGTAGCATAGCTCTTAAAAAAAGGCCGCCGTGGGTTCGGCCGGGATCGAACCCACAAAACGAGGTATACACTCCCGCGACCACTAGTAGTACTCATTAGAGTACAACGCAACCAAGAATCGCATTTTGTCGCTAGTAGTACATTGTTCCTTACAAGAAACCACTAATAATGCCAAGAAACTACTACTACTTGCATACATGGCAGACTTAAGATAAGACTACCTTATCAACCATTGTACATGCCCTTACCAATCAGCCCTACCAAGAAATGACTACTCTAAAAGTGCCGTTATAGGCATGTTTCAACCCATGTCGCACCTTAAGTCAACGCCTTCTATTCGACTGGCAAGTTTGGCGTTATGACTTTGTGGGACCTACATCTCAGTCTGCACAAAAATCCTCGAGTGACCTCCTACCTCCGGCCCATCCACCTAGTCATCCTCGGCCATGGGACGCAGCTACCGCCTCCGTCAGAAGGCGAGGTCAAAACCGCCGGCGGTGAAGAGTCCATCTTGTGGCAGCGGATGCTAGCTCCATCCGGCGCTTCGCGACCGCTAGCTAGCCAAGATAGCTCCGTCCAACTGCTTGTCTGCAAGGTTTGCTAGCTGGATTGGCACGGTGGTGCGGCGGCTTGCTCGCGCGCGCCGCGCTAAGGCCAGCCATCTGGCTCGAGCGAAGGCCGGCGCGGCGGATTGCTCGCTCGTGAGTCACGCTCGGGCCAGCCTGCCAACCCATGCGGAGGCCAGCGCGGCGTCCGGCCCGTCCGGCGGAGCGGTGGCCAACTCGCTCATCACCAGTGCCACCGACAAACACGCATCAGTACTGTTTGAAGTAATTTTCAGAAAAAAATAATGATTTGAGGGGGAATAACAGGATAGAAGGTCGGATGTGGGTCCCTCGTGTCAACGGTCAAACAAAATGTATTGGTTTAACCTGCCTCGTCAGCACGGACATGTGGGCCAACCCTATCATAAACGGGTTTAAACGAGCCTAATCGGCACTAGGTAGTAGTTTTGGCGCGGATTAAGAAATTTTGGGTATGTATTTGCTATTTTTTCTACAATAGTTTCTTCCTAGGGCTGGTTGAAAGTGGTACTTTTTTGTTAAATACTCTACATATTGTAAGTACGAGTGAAAGTTAAGCTTTGGAAGCCAATAAGCAAGGCTAGTTACGTAGTTCATATGTGTCTGTGATTGAAAGTAAATATCAACCATGAGTGACAAATATCTTGATGGAAAACTCAAAACTATGGAAATACTAGAATTTTTTTGCATGGTTGGAAATACTAGCAATGTTCACATGCGTTGCAATGGATGATAAGTAGAATAATACTTATTCACAAACTTGATACAAAACACTCTAATTTTGATATACATATATCACTAGAGATATATTATGTTTCAAACAAAATATATTCCTTGGGCTATTTTGGTGAGGTGGGGGAGGGATGTGGTTGGTTTTAAGATACTAATTATGGGTTTTTCTGCAAATTGGTAGAGAAGTGGGATGTTGGTGAGAAAAGGCAACAACTTACCTCATATTCGTTAGATGTAGATCTAATGACAGATTGCAAACACACCATCATCACCAACTTAGTTTTCTGTAGGAGTACCAGCAAGATGTCCGTGCATTGCATGGAACATCAAGATGCATTTTTTATAAAACACTTGTTGTGATTAACCCATGCGGGAGTAATCCCATGTGTAAAAACTAATGATATCTCGAGAAATAGGAGATAAGGTGAAGAGGAGTGGGGCGTGGTGGTGATTGGTGGTCGGACTGAGCAGAGGCATGGGGATGGATGATGCCGGCAGCGGCCACCAGGCCAGTTTGTTCCAAAGGCTTCCTTTTTTAGTTGCTCAACAATGAGGTAGTTGGAGATAAGGATGGACGAGGGAAGGCCTTGTCTGCAAGTGTGGAGAGAGGTGCGGGTATCTTTTAGTTTAATTTCCATCCGTCAGATATAGATCGGACGGTCTATATTGTAAGATGGCACGCGTACCATCATCACCAACTCGGTGTTTTATAAAAGAAGAAACATAAGTATGGAGATACAAACGTATTATCGATACTTGTTTCCGTAAACTAGGATCTACATTCTATTCAACGCCTCAGCATGTGGGGCCTTAGCACAATGACTTCTCGACTGTGTAAAACAAAGGTTTTCCCATCGCCGATAAGGAGGTGTTGACGGCGGCGCGTTTTCGGCTTGCTCTTCTCTTATTAGTCATACTAGGTGGTCTATGCATGTGTAGATTTATTCTTTTTCACGTCTCGTGTTCACCGTACTGCCGCGACTGTTGATGCGTAGACGATAAGTTATTCACGGGGAAACCCTTGTTGGGCGTGTTTGCGAGAGAGAGAGAGAGACAGTGTGCGTGTGTCATATGTCTAGAGACTGAGGCAATGATAAGAGATTCTTTGTGTCTATGTGTGTGGAGGATAGAGAGAGACATGTACATGGGGCTTTGTGTTGTGTAACATGGAGACACATAGAAATAATCAGAGAGTGAGTGTGTGAGATACACATGCGGACATGGGGAGAGATGAGGATCTAGATAAATGGGTGTTTGTGCGTGTCTGTGTGTGTTTGTGTGTAAGTTTGTGTGTGCGAGGGAGTGTGTATATGTGGAGTAGAGAGACCACTAATGATGTAAACCTAGTATAAGGGAAGGGGGAATGGTGTGACATGTGTGTTAGAGAGAGACAAAGGCATGTGTAGTAGCGGGATAGCATGGGTGCGGGAGGGGAGCAGACTATTTGGAAGAGACATCGAGTGTGTGTGGGAGAGGGGTGTGAGGAGAGAGAGAGAGAGAGAGAGAGAGAGAGAGAGAGAGAGAGAGAGAGAGAGAGAGAGAGGAAGAGAGGGGGAAGAGTAAGAGAGGGGGGAGAGGGGTCATTTGTGTCCATAAATGGCGTATAGATAGGGAGACAATGTTGATGTTGTTTGAAATTGGCCTATGTACGGAGACGCAAGGGAAGCGAGTCATCGTGTGTGTGATAGGGACTTCATGAGAGATCTAGAATAGACGGTGTAGAGAACAACGTGTGAGATTGAGAACGATGATACATTAGGGAGCTATGGAAAGTGTCACGGCATATATGTATACAGGGAAGGAGCTGGGGCAGGTCCGCATGTGGGAGAGATAGAAAGAGGAGAGTGGTGCACATGGAGACAAAGTGTGCTTGTTTGTTGTGGGGGTGGTGTGTGAGGTGAGTGTGCGAGAACCACATAACTAGGGAGGTAGACGTTTGGGGCGACGTTTTGTATGTATGGGAAAGATACACTCTACATAGTGCGTGTGCTTCCCAAAGAGAGATGCCGGAGACCTAGAGAGTTGGGGAAGAGATGTGTGCATGCTCGAGAGACAAAGTGATAGAGACCTATATTGGGGTCCAGACTTTAGAAGAGAGGGGGGTGTTAATGTGCTCGTGTGTTCGTGTCTCGGGGAGAGAAGGACTTGTGTGTGTGTGTGGGGGGGGTGCCTTTAGATAAAGAGCGAGGTGTCTATATTTGAGGGACTTTAGCGTAATTGAGATATATATGGTCAATATTGTGTGCACTCATGGTTGATCAATTTGTTTCACAGTTTGGACTATGAGATAAGTATACATTTGAACATACGTGATATACCTTGATGTACCAGAATTACAAACCTAAGATTGGAATTTTGGAAATCGACTCCATTTAAATGGAGGTACATTTTTAAGCCGGGATTTCATGATTTCAAATTCATATATCAAACCTAGAGATATACTACGGGCATGGTCAAACTTTATAATCATCCACTTTATTCATACACATACACATTTTTGCTTTTGTTATCATATTTAGGATAAACACATTTGGAATTTCATTTGAATTGGACCGTATGATGGTATTTGCTTGTACTAGCTCAATGATCCATATTTGAATTGAATGGACAATCTAAGTTTCGAGTTGGAGACACTGATTTTCAAAACTTGCACTTTTTTTGCATGCAAAACAAATAAATTCTCGGCCATGATATCATAGTCAGCCGTACAAGAGCAGAACACTTATAATTTCAGGTGCCAAATGCTTTGAAACTTCCCGCTCACATCGAAATATCTCGCGCCCGAAAGTTTAGCCCTGCGATATTCCTGTTTTACACCCGCCACATGAACGGAAAAGGGCTGCTTTGGTAACTCCATTGTTTTCCCCTCTTTGCCCCCAACATTCTTCCCAGAGCCCCTCCCCTTCCCCTCCCCGACCACCCCAACCACGGCAAGCCGCAGAATCTAGTCCTCCGCCGCAGCAGTGGACCTCACACCCTGCCGGATCTACCTTCCGCACCTTGGAACCCCCAACTGCCAACTCACCACTTCACCGGAGCCGCTTCAGCGACTGGCTTGTCCACCGCTCCAGATCTCCTTGACCACCATCATGGTCCACTGCAACGGATCTGCTTAACCGGCGCCCTCGTCCACCACAGTGTAGGCCCTTCACTGACTCCCTCGTCCGCCCCATCGCTGGCCCTTCATACAAGTCCTCGTCCGCCACAACAGATCCGCCTCACCAAAAGCACTATACACCGCGCCCGCCGAAGCCTTTGTCCACTGGACGGACCCGCTCCACGGATGCCATATGCAACTCCACCGACCCGGCTTTGCTAACGCCGCAGCCTCATCAGGTTATTTCGATTTGTACTCCTTAGGTTTTTCTCTTCTTGATCGTGCAGCTGTTCACTTACCATAGATGAGCTTTCTTGCATGTCAAGAGGTGCCGCAACCGAAGCACCGGAGCCACTTGAGCAGCGGTGACAGCCGGCCCAAACTCAACCGCAACACGAGCACCATCGACGATCCTTAGCTATCAAGTATGACAACGATACCCATATGCCGCCGAGAATCAGGTACTATTATCCAACGGCCGGCGCCTACGTTCACTTTCTTAGCATAAGCACCGCACCTTTGAATTTCTTCAGGACATCATTCAATTTTTCATGAGACGCGTTATTCTTCTTGCACCTTTAGGGCCATACTTCTGGCAATGAACATGTTACATGTGCTAAATTACATACCTACGATTTTCCTACCCTATGAACCAAAGAAGGCACATATAATTAATATGCTTTAGTTTTGTCCTAAGTATTACTGTACTTCCTAGATATCACTGCCTACTATTTTACTTCTTGCATGCTATATTTATGATAATGGTGTTGTTCTGATGCCAAATGTTGATTCCATCAGACTGCTTCATGATCTCTATGCTTAATTACACATGAGCAAACTAGCATGTGGTTCCGCTGGTATTTGTTTGTTTTACACTACATTTTCTGATGCTAGCTATTACATCACTGCTCCGAGCATCTGTTCATTAATTTTTTGTGTGTTCTTGATCTTCCCAAGTTGCATGACTAATTTGATGATTCTATTAATTATGGAGCTGGCAGCCCCATCAAGCAAAATATTTGTTCTTTTGGGGCTGGCACCTCGAACAAGCATAAAAATAGAGGGAAGCAGATATATTGTCGTGTATGCACACACCCTTCTTTCATTAGTTTAGATGAACCATTGACGATCAATTCGAACCAGTGCATGCGATTAAAATTAATTTTACCTAAACAGAGGGTGCAGAATAAACTACAACAACTAGATTTGCAACCACGGGATGCTGTCGATATCTTCAAAGAACATTGCAACAGCAGCGAGGCTTCACAGCAACATATGGTAAGCCAGTATGTTTTACTACATGTGAAATGTAATGCGTGTGGGATGCTTTCTTGGATTGTGCCCTCAACCTGTAATCCTACAGAATTACAAATAGTTCAGTTGTCTGCTTTGCTGTATTGCTTGATTCGAATGCTGGTTTGTTACTTGTTACGCTATACCTGAGTTGGCCAATATGTCGGCAGTGCCTGCTGTACTATCATAAAGGAATGCATGCCTAGTTCATTTGAGTCCTTAACTTTTCCTCTGAACTTCACCACAAGACTGTCTTCGTAGTTTATATGAGGCCACACTGTTAAGTGCTTTCTCAGATTATTTCAACTGCTTAGATGCCTTGGCAACATAAATATAGCGGTGGTACACTCCCTTTCAACTAGGGATGTCAACTGGGTCCCGTTTAATCCCGATTAAAGTCCACTAGTGGTATGATAGTTCAAAAGAGTCTTTGTTTTTTGAGGAAAATGAACTAGGGAGCTAGCAAAAACTAACTAGATGGGATTGGCGGATGTTGTTTATTTTCCACTTACATCCCTAGTTTCATCTTACCATTTTAATTTCTTTTTGGCTGATGTTGCTTCGTACCATTTAAATATAGCTTGCCATGGTCGGCAATGATTCGTATGTCGTTTACCATGTAAGCTTACTACATGGATCTCTAGATCATACTATAACTATCTCTTACTTATGTCCAGCGGAAACCTTTCAGGATGTCGTTCACACTAGGACACAATGTACAACCCCAGAATCTATTTGTGGAAGCAGTGCGCCATCCATGTTACTAGATGGTAGCAGCTCAGAGGCAACACCACCGGAGAGCAGTCTGAGCACAGATATTATAGTTCTTGAGGCTCTACTAGAGGTAGAAAGAGATGGTGTGGCTGCCATGAATGAGGTAATCTCGATCTTGAAGCTAGAAATCATGCAATTAGCTACACGCATTATGCAAGCGACCCAAGAATTGGAGGAAGTAAGAATGTTGCATTTGAAGACCGAGGAGGTCTTGCTGCTTCTGCTATCTGAAGCCCAGGGTAATCCCAGTTCTTCTTTAGATACCAGTTGAAATTTTCATTAGATTATTGTACTTGCATGTTGTGTCATGTCTCTGAATGGATTATGTTGTAAGACCCCCTATGTTGTCCATGAGTTGTAATGATCCGAATTTTTTAGGCGAGGTAATCCTCAGTACTTGTATGATCAACATAAGGTGAACTGTTTTTCGTGTGAGCATATTGTATTGGATGAAATAACTGTTTGACTCAAAGTGTATCCAACCTACTGAATTTGAAGATCATGGCATTTCTATATCATAATCATATATAAAGGTGGAATAAATCTTTATTGTGGTTTTGAAAAAATAAATAACAAAATGTAGAATTATCTGTGGATATTCGTAATTGAATAAAAATTGGATTTGGATTTAGTTGCCACGGACCAGGGAAAACTTGAATGCTAATTCTCCCAAGTTTTGAACGAAGCGGCTAAACACCCACTATCATTTGTGGGCTCCCGAACCAAGTGTTTGTGAGATGGAAATTACTGTCTACCCCTGACACTTGACATCCTTATCGACCGGATTTACACTGCTGTCGATAGGGGTAGACTAGTAACTTCCGGCTCTAATGGCTCCAACTTGCCAGGTGCCATCTTTGTGATCACCAGTCATCCAATGCCGAGTTTGTTAGGTTTTCGTATCCTCTGCTTCTTCGGCTTCTTTTTTTCGGTAGCGGCATCGGCGTCGTTACCTTCCCTCGCCGTTCTCGGCGCCGCCATCAGTGCCAGCACCATCGGTATCGATGTCGGCGTCAGTACCATCATCGAGGCCGACCTGCAAACCTTGATTGTGCTTAGCAGACAAAAATTCGAGGTACTCTTGTTCACAATCATAATCCATCTCATCTGCATCTTGGTCAGAAGGCCCGGTTTCTTCGTTGTTCGACATGTTTCCTATGATTAAGTATCCTCGTTTAATTCTAAAACTATAAAAAATGAGAAATTACATAAAAAAAGATCTATGTTTTCCGGAATGCCGTTTCCCAACAACTCCCGGCACTTGATATGCCTACTATCTAGCACAAGTCATGCCAAAATTCACGGAAAATTTCGGCATGACCTTTGCTAAAAAGTGGACATATCGAACACCTAAAATTCACCGGAACGGAAATGAATCAACATTCTGGCGTAACATAGGCCACTCGGATAATTTACCCTCATTTTCCAAATATGACATGTCCAAAACATCACATGTCCAAATGACATGTCCAAATTCCAAATATGACATGACCAAAACATCACATGTCACATGTCCACTTCAAATTTGCATATAAAAGGAAGAAAAATATAGAACTTGAAGAAAAATGCAAGAAGTCATTTTTCTTCACTATTTGAAAGTAAATTCAGCCTACCTAAATTGTAGGCATATGCCCTAGAGGCAATAATAAATGTTATTGATTATCTCCCGATTCATAATTATGTTTATGTTTCCATGCTATAACTGCTATGTTTCTCGAGTCTGCAATAACACGAGGCTCGGAGGAAGACTCATATGCACGTGTGGAATAATAAACAGTAAGAAGTATTCTTAGTCTGGCCTCTAAGACTAGCTCAAGTGTTGCATGATGGTTCTGTTTTCCTGATCATGGGCATGTCAATGCCAGCAACTTTGAGGGCACAATGTTAAGAGAACATTTGTGTTTAATCAACCCGGATTGATGTTATGCTAAGAGATTCATTCCTCACAAGTTAATGGTACATAACACAGAGATGGTTAACGTTTGCATGATTCCTTAGACCATGAGAGTATCGAGTTTCTTCATGCCTGCTTCATGAACTTTGGGGTTTGTTTAACATCATTCGTAAATGGGTGGCTATTATGGCAATCTTCGTGAAGGTGAACACCGATATACCATTAAGTCAAATTGGTTTGGGACACGCCTGAGAATTCTTGGAGGTGCCAGAATTATTCTGAAACTTCGGAATGCAAAATCATTTTAGTGGGTACTGGAATTATTCGAGACCCACAGAATTTTGGACTTAATGGACGTGAAAAATTGTCTTCATGAATAGTGAAAACGCATTCTTGTTTGCTTTTCGCACGAAGGAATGAAAGAATTCTCCGTCATAAAGGGCTATACCATATCATGCTATTATGAAGCCGTGTTGCATGAGATGTTTATCCTTTGATGCACCCTTTTGATTGGAAGTGCGCTTTGGGTTCTGCCGTCGCTTTTATTAGGGTGATCTCTCACTAAAATATCAAGTAGTTAGTGTTCTCCCAAGTGTAGCACCGGGCTATACCATATCATGCTATTATGAATTGCATGAGATGTTTATCACGGCACCGTCATGGGACCTATCTTTTGGGGTGCACCATGGATGCATGGGTACGGACGATTAGAGAAGTGCGAGGCGGGTGAGGTCAGACCTCGCAGCAAGATAACTTGGTTGTCTTGACGTTCATGGCAGGATCGTCCTGAGCTCGGAACACATGCATCGAAAGATGAGCAAGAGTCACATAGAGATGTGATCGGCAAGTTGGCCTACCGATTGAAATTCCGTTATGAGATGATGATTCTATGGCGATCAATTGAAGTTTGGATCTTGTATCACTCAAAATTAATTATGAGAGATATTGTTTTGAGTGGGAGCGCACTGTTGAATTAACATGTTTAATTCTCAGTGCAATTAATTATGAACACTGTCTAAGTGTTTCTTGCCAAATAGTTGTAGAATAATGGCTCGCGTTTCCACCTTCCCTATTAAAATTGAATAGTTGTTAAATATCTGGTTAAAACTTTACGATTGGTAACGTAATATGAGGATTGTCCTCAAAAGTGCCGAGAAGGACATTGTCCTATCGCATTCTTTCTGTATCCTCCCGCTAATGCTATGGATCATGTGACTCTCGTCCTTCGATCCAAAAGCTAGAATTCCATTGCGGTCAAGTACAATATGTTTGCTTCCATGAAACTCGAACTTCAAAAGTTTGGGATAGTTATGCGATATTCATGGAACCAAAAATTGTTTTCAGATACAAACAAAGCAATGTTTGTTTGCAAAGGATTAGTAAAGTGTTTACTAGGCAATTGACTGATAAGAGAGGGATCCAAAAGAACGCCTGTCATATGATGAAAGATGAATAAAACAACAACTTAAAGAGAAAGGAAATGTCCAAAGGGTGTTAGTATGACTTACACGCTTAGGAAGTCCGGGGCTAACGCCACTCTTAAGTTGGGTGCTTCTTTTGCGAGTAGGAGAAATACTAAAAGTTAAACTGTTAGAAGTATAAAGGCAAAAAGAAAGATGACTGGAATATCCAGCTCATGTATGAATGTCATACAAGTTTTTGATGTATAGAAGGCTGGTCAAAGAAATAGTTCTTGGGAATTAGGGTTAAACATGTTAATCACTAATTCTTGGGTATTGTGAGTTAATCACAAAGATACCCGCTCGATTGCATTCTGTTGCGAATCAATGTAAGAGCTACTATGGCCTAAAAAGACTAGCCAGGAATGAGGTTTTAATACGTGCTGGGAACATAGTAAAAGTTACTATACCTTCCATCGGTGTATTACCTATGTATTTTCATTCATAATTCATTTTAAAGTTTCGCACTCTCTAACCCTTTGCATAAGGTATCTTGCAAGAAGGTTGTTCATAAGAGAACTTTTGATGTTCAGTATTATGAATAAACATTAAGGGCCATACTTTCATTATGAATGAGATGTATGTTATGAATAATGATATTGATATATTACCTCTATGTTTACTTTCGTAATTCACTTTAGAGTTTCTTACACTCTAGCCCATTGCACAATGTTTATTGCAAAAGGGTTATTCATAAAAGAACAATTGTTGTTCAGTATTATGAATAACATGAAGGGCCATGCTTCCATCCAAGATGGGATGTATGTTATGAATATTGATGGTAAAATGATACATCCATAACACTGACGCTAAATGTCGCAAGAGTATGAGAATACCACACATGTGTGGCACTGCGTTTGGTCACATTGGAGAAACCCACATGGAAAAATTCCATTATGATGGATTTTGAAGTCGTTTGATTTTGAATCATCTGACACTTGCAACTTTCCTCCGAAAAGTGAAGTGACTGAAATACCGTTCACAGGCCATAAGGAACGAGCGACAAACTTATTGGTGATCATACATTTTGATGTGTGTAGTTCAATAAATGTTGTTGCAAGTAGTGGATTTATATATCTTCAGATATGACTCAAGTAGATATATGGATATTTGCTTGATGAGACGTAAGTCTGGATCTTATGAAATCATTCGAAAGGTTTTCAAAAATGAAGTAGAAGTTATTGTAACAAGGAAATTATGTTTCTACAATTTGATTGCAGAAAGGAATATCTGACTTACAAGATTAGCGAATGTGTGATGAGTTGTGAAAAGAGTTTCATAACTTACACCTCCCGGAACACCACTATGAGTGGAATGTCTGTGAAGATGTAATCAAACTATTTATGACATGGTAAGATCAAAGATGACATAAATAAATTTGCCAATATCACTTTTAAAGAGTAATGCTTTAGAGACTGTGGCTTTTACACTGAAAAGAGCTCCATCAGGTCTGTTGAAATGACGGCATGGTATGGTACGCCCAACCATGTTATATCTTTTCTTAACATTTGGAATATGGGGCTTGTGTAAAAGGTTACAAACCTATTCCAAATCAGACAAGTGCTACTTTGTAAGTTATCCCAAGTCATTGGGTATTCCCCCACCACTATACCGAGGCAAAGGATTTTTGCCACAAAATTGTATGCTGTTAAAGAGAAAAGTTCTTGCAAAAGGGTAAGTGGGAGGAAAGTGCAACTCGACGAGATAACAAGTATCTTCGTCATCAGGTCAAAGGAAAGGAACCTTGGAAGTAATTCCAAATTTTCCTACTGCGACTGATACGGAAGCCTCTACATTAGATGTATGGACTTCGGACGAACTTGTAGCTGAACAACGTAGGCAAAGCTCATGCAAACCTCTCAGGTGCGCAAATGAGATATTGTTGTTAGACAATAGTATACCTATGATACACAAGGAAGCGTTGATGGGCCCTGACTCCGGAATTGGCTGAATGCCAATATAATCCGAGATAGTTTCCATAAATGAGTCAAGATTTAAATCTTGATAAACCCTCCGAAAGACTTGGAGTCTAACAGATTGTAATGGGACTATAAACTGATATGGATAAAAATGTTTTATCCATTAAGCTTGACTTGTTGCAATAACAAGTTCAAGGAGTTGACTACAATGAGATTGTCTCACCATAGCAATGCTTAAAGTCGGTTAGGGTTAAACTAGCAATTAATACATATTTCAAACATGAGATATGCAACATGGATGAAAAAATAATTTCCATGAAATGGAAATACAACCTAGGACTTGTATGTGATACAATCCAAAGTATTTTGTCAGTCCAGAGTATGCTAGTAAGTATGCAAACTTCAGAGTTCCAGCAATGGACAGAAGAGAGCAAAATGGAGTTGGAATCTTTGTTTTTGATGGAATGGTCAAAGGGGTTTGACTTCATCAATGAGTAATGAATATTCTTGTGGTTTCAAGAAAGTAAGTGGGAGCATAATAATATTTCTGAAAACCTTGTGTGCTTGACACATTGTTAATTCAAAATAAATTTCTTCACACGAATTAGGACTTCATTTGAAAATAGTTTTCCGATGAAGCGCTTGGGCTAAATAGCCTTGATATTAGGCATAATGATCTATGGAGATAGATTTACCTAATGGGGCTGAGCAAAAATACATATTGACAAGATGCTAAAACCGTTTAGCACTAAGAACGACAAGGAGTGATTCTTGTCAAAGTCACATGGAAAGAGTTTTTGCAAGAATCAGTGTCCCAAAACACTCATGAGCAAAAATACATATTTACCTCATGTGTTTGGATTAATCATGTATTCCATGGTATGTAAAACAACCAGATATGTCCAATACTCCCAAGCTAGCTGTTGCGAGTATAGATACCAAAGTGATCAAAAGTACTGATCATGGGACAACAGTGAAAAATGATCATTGAGTACTAAAGTAGCACTGGTGACATGTTTTCTTGCAAGTGGAGATCATGAAGAGTTTGTTGTAAAAGGTTACATCGATACAATCTTCATCATTTCTCCATGCGATTTTTGATTTAAATTGAGGGTTTTGTGTAACACACAATATGGTGGTGCAATTAGTTGGAAATTGTTCCAAACAAGTTACTGTGGTGAATTCTATAACAGAGGAGAAGTATGTTGCCGCTTTAGAAGCGACAAAGACAAAGACGTTGAATCATATAGTTCATTCATGAACTTAGTATGGTTCCCAGAAGGCTTTGGTCAATGGCACACTATTGCAGATAGTTGCTCCATAACTCAGTCAGAGGAATCAGGTTTCGACCAATGATTCACATATATACAAAGACAAGTCCGCACAAAATATGAATTTTGTGAAAGCGTGAAAACGCGAGGATATGCAGAGATACACACGGAGCTGAAATTGTCAGTTCCGATGGACATCATGCTATACCACATGCGAAGCATTTTTTACACCAGTATGCCATAGGTGTAAAGTGCATTAGCATTAACTAGATTATTGACTCTAGTGCAAGTGTGAGTCTGTAGGAGATATGCCCTAGAGGCAATAATAAATGTTATTGATTATCTCCTGGTTCATAATTATGTTTATGTTTCCATGCTATAACTCCTATGGTTCTCGAGTCTGCAATAACACGAGGCTCGGAGGAAGACTCATATGCACGTGTTGAATAATAAATAGTAAAAAGTATTCTTAGTCTGGCCTCTAACACTAGCTCAAGTGTTGCATGATGGTTCTGTTTTCCTAATCATGGGCATGTCAATGCCAGCAACTTTGAGGGCACAATGTTAAGAGAACATTTGTGTTGAATCGACCCGAATTGATGTTATGCTAAGAGATTCATTCGTCACAAGTTAATGGTACATACCACAGAGATGGTTAACGTCTGCATGATTCCTTAGACCATGAGAGTATCGAGTTTCTTCATGCTTGCTTCATGAACTTTGGGGATTGTTAAACGTCATTCGTAAATGGGTGGCTATTACGGCGGCTTACGGGTTCATGGAAAAGTGTGTCAAGTAACTTGACAGCTCAATATTGGGATTTGCTCCTCCGACGATGGAGAGATATTCTCGGGCCCTCTAGGTGTTACGGTATCCATCATCGTCGCCGGATACGCAGTGATTTGATCACGTGGATGCGGAACACGGAAACGAGAAAAGAGAACAAAACCAGTAACGAGGTAACTAGCATAGTGGACCAGTTGTTGATCCACGAGGATGCAAGTAAATCTTACCTCGGGTCTTTGTAACATATCGTGAAGCAACATGAATAGCACACGGCAACTGGAGGTTCACTCGAATATTCATCCGTGGGGTATAGGGGTCAATATGGGTGTCCACGGCTCCGATGTTGATCATTGATCGGAAAGTGTTCCGGTCATGTCTATGCTTCACCGAACCTATAGGGTCACATGCTTAAGGGTCATCTATTTGCTGAATACTAGACAGGGAGTCGGAGAGAAATTTGCCGAAAAAGTTTCGGAGACAATGGAAGAGTTCCGGACGGAGAATAGCGAAATAGTTTCCTAACACCAAAAGTTGTTTTGGGATATACCATTAAGTCAAATTGGTTTCGGGACATGCCTGATAATTCTTGGAGGGTGCCAGAATTATTCTAGAAACTTCTGGTAATTTTTGGGGATAAAAACCGAAAATGTTTCGGAGCTGTCGGTACCGCTTTGGTTGTTTTTCGCAGATAAAATTCACTAATCTGTAATTGTTTCAGAACGAATCCAAAATCATTTTAGTGGGTACTAGAATTATTCTAAGACCCACAGAAACATTTTCGGATTTAATGGACGTGAAAAATTGTCTTCATGAATAGTGAAAATGCATTCTTGTTTGCTTTTCGCAGATGAAAATCACTAAACCGAAATTGTTTCGGAACGCGTTGAAAATTAATTTAGTGGGTACTGGAAATGTTCTGAGCCCACATAAATATTTTCAGTACGAACGGACGCTGAAAAATGTCATCATGAATAGTGAAATGCTTTTTGCTTGGCTTCTTGGAGAAGCCACCTTGAGGGCCTTTTGGTATTATCCCCTTGGCTTCTTGGAGAAGCCACCCTTGGGCTTGGCCTATAAATAGGGGTGGAGGGGGCTGCCTAAAGACACACTCTTTCTCACATACAAGTGCCATGCATGATCTGGCTTCTCTCTCCCTCCCAGCGAAATAGTTAATAGAGCCGAAAGGCTGTCTGGGTTCCGGTGGGAACTAGTTCTGGACGACGAAGCCCTGCCGGATAGATGACACCGTATGTGTGCAACCCCGTAGAGAGGTCATAGTTTCGATCCTTTTGCCTGAGGGGCTGTTTTGAGAGTGCCTCCCGAAGGGCTGCCCAAGTGACGGTCCGAGTTCTGTGAGTCCTCCCGAAGGGCTATCCGAGAGTTTTGAGGGTCCTCCCGAAGGGCTGTCCACGACACAGTCCGAGGGACTGTCCCACCGCCTCCCGGAGGGCTGTTCATGGGGCGGATGAGGGTATACATCCTCGCGGTTGGGAGGATGTAAATCCTAGCTGCGGGGATCTGCACCGCCGTTCGTCATCGACTCTAGTTCCGCTGCACTACGAGTCGGTAACGAAAAAGATCAAACCTTGTATGCAGTCTCCATAGTGGTCCTGGGCTGGTGCGTAAGTCGGAAAAATTTTGTTTTCTGCTACGTTTCCCAACATAAATTTGCTTTAACAAGGGATGTTGATTTGTACAATTGCTTAAACTAATTCTGTTTTTAAAATACTAATTTTAAATAACTAACTAGCACTATAAAATTTGAATAGCAACAATTACTTAAACTAAAAAATACAAGAAACCTATATAATCAATTCTGCCTTTTCTTTTAACTACAATTGTTTAACCCTAAATTTATGTGCTATTTTGAAACCTATGGTTCATAAAAACCTAAGTAAATTAACCGAAGAACCCTAGCTAGCAGATAGAGGAGGAGCGATGGGGGGCTTACAGAGGGTGCAGGGGCGAGAAGGCAGGCCCGACGACGGCCGATGTTGGGAGGGGAGGAAGCAGAGGAGGGAGGAGTGGCGTGTCGGGGTCGGGGCGAGCGCCGGGGTCGGGGGCGAGCGCCGGGACGGGGTCGGGGGCGAGCAACGGAACGGGGCGAAGCGCCGGGGGTGAGCGCAGGGGCGTGGCGAGGGCAGGGCTCGGCGGCGACAAAACAGGGGAAGAGAGAGTGGGGAATTGGGGGAAAAGAGGCGGGAAGAAGCAGAGAGAGTAAATATTTTGGGGGTTAAGTCGACGTAGTAGAAGCGCGTTTAGAACAAACGGGATGTAGCTAAGTTAGCGATAGCGCTTTTATGCAGACAACACTTCTGCTAATACATGTAGCAATAGCGGTTTTATATTGAAAGCGTTACTGCTACCTTGACTAGCCGTAGCGCTTTTTCAGAAAAGCGCTACTGCTATAACCAAAACCTATAGCAGTTTTCCTCTTTGTTTCTTCCATTTTCTTTTACTTTTTTTGTTCTCACTTTCCTTTTCCTTTCTTCCGAGAGCAATGAACGAATGGAAGGTGATACAATGTATATAACTAAGGCGATATATATTGCATCATTTGACGGTTAAGTATGTATACAAAATAGGAACATATATATTACATCATTTGACCCATGCATAAAGGCTAAGTGTGTACACAAAATAGGAACATATATATTACATCATTTGACCGATAACATACGGTTCCTCAGCGTTGACGTTTTTATTTTGAGTGAGCTTCTTTCCCTTCTTGTTCGTTGAATAATAATTGAGCCCCTCATTGTGACTTTTCCTTTTCCATGGAGTACGATCTTTCTTAGGTAATGTAGTATTGATTCTTCTTTTGACGTATACTTCATCGTCATCTTTATCTTCCCTCATTGGGTTGCCATACTAGTCGTAGTATTCCTTGTTGGCGACTCCACCCATTCCAATGATGTTCCTTTTGCCTCTCCTCACGACAACACGGCTGGGATTGCACGGGTCTGTTATGAAGAAGCATTGTGTCACGTGCTTAGCGTGTACCCATGGCTCGTTTTTTGCGATAGCATTCACGGTAGAGCTCTTGGCGTCGGGTATAGTCATGGTAGTGAAATACCAGTTTTCTCTTTCGACATTCTTAGCCCATCTAATATGGAACATCGTCGCATGGTGCAGTCCAGAGTAGTCGAGCTCCCATATCTCCTCGACCCTTCCGTAAAATCTCTAAGTTGCGCCGTTGTCGCTGCCGGTCATGCATTCCATCGTCACCCCAGAGTTCTGATCATCACTGTCTGATAATCCCCAAGTGTAGGGAATCATCGTAGCAATTTCCAAAGGTGGAAGTGATAAGTATGGAGTGTCGAACCCACAAGGAGCTAAAGGTAAGATCAATATTCTCTCAAGCCCTATCTGCCACCGATACGACTCTATGTACACCGAACGTTTGCTTCCAACTAGAAACGAGAAATAAAACTACGTTGTGGGTATGAAGAGGATAACTTTGCATGGTATCAGAGAGCTAAAATATAAAATTAGGTGCTGTTATCATGAAGTTAGAATATATTACTAAATATTATAAATAGCGAGTGTGGAATGATGGTGGATCGGTGTGCGGAATTGTCCTAGGCAATTGTTAACAAGACCGGTGATCACTATTGCAGTTTCATATGAGGGAGATGCATAAGCTAACATACTTTCTATACTTGGATCATATGCACTTATGATTGGAACTCTAGCAAGCATCCGCAACTACTAAAGATCATTAAGGTAAAACCCAACCATAGCATTAAAGCATCAAGTCCTCTTTATTCCCATACGCAACAATCTCTCTTACTCGGGTTTGTGTTTCAGTCACTCACCAACCCACTATAAGCGAATCATGAACGTATTGCAACACCCTACAGCGGAATCCTCACGCTTGCCGACACGGAGGGCACCATAGGACAGCACCAAAGTAAAACATACAACTCATACCAATCTAGATCATCAATCAACCCAAAGACAAAAGATATCTACTCAAAACATCATAGGATGGCAACACATCACTGGATCATAATATGTGGAATAAAGCGCCATGTTCAAGTAGGGATTACAGCGGGGTGCGGGAGAGTGGACCTCGTAAAAGAGGTGAGGATGGTGATGATGATGGTGATGTTGATGAAGACGATCACCGTGGCGATGATTCCCTCCCGATGGCACTCCGGCGCCACCTAAAGAGAGGAGGAGAGGTTCTCCCCCTTGTGCTTCCTCCTCCATGGCCTCCACCCTCTGGTCCTTGGCCTTCATGGTGATGATGGCCCCTCCGGGATACTCCTCCTGTTGGGGAACGTTGCATAAAATAAAAAAAATTCTACGTTCACCAAGATCCATCTATGAGTTCATCTAGCAACGAGTGATAGGAGTGCATCTACATACCTTTGTAGATCGCGAGTGGAAGCATTCAAGTGAACGGGGTTGAGGGAGTCGTACTCGTCGTGATCCAAATCACCGATGACCAAGTGCCGAACGGACAGCACCTCCTCGTTCAACACACGTACGGAGCGAATGACGTCTCCCGCACCTTGATCCAGCAAGGAGGAGGGATAGGTTGATGAAATTCCAGCAGCACGACGGCGTGGTGGTGGATGCAGCAGGATTCCAGCAGAGCTTCGCCGAGCTTCTGCGAGAGGGAGAGGTGTAGCAGGGGAGAGGGAGGCACCAAGACTTGGGTCCGGCTTCCAGCAGAGCTTCGTCGAGCTTCTGCGAGAGGGAGAGGTATAGTCATGGTAGTGAAATACCAGTTTTCTCTTTCGACATTCTTAGCCCATCTAATACGGAACATCGTCGCGTTGTGCTGTCCAGAGTAGTCGAGCTCCCATATCTCCTCGACCCTTCCGTAAAATCTCTAAGTTGCGCCATTGTCGCTGCCGGTCATGCATTCCATCGTCACCCCAGAGTTCTGATCATCACTGTCTGATAATCCCCAAGTGTAGGGAATCATTGTAGCAATTTCCAAAGGTGGAATTGATAAGTATGGAGTGTCGAACCCACAAGGAGCTAAAGGTAAGATCAATATTCTCTCAAGCCCTATCTGCCACCGATACGACTCTACGTACACCGAACGTTTGCTTCCAACTAGAAACGAGAAATAAAACTACGTTGTGGGTATGAAGAGGATAACTTTGCATGGTATCAGAGAGCTAACATATAAAATTAGGTGCTGTTATCATGAAGTTAGAATATATTACTAAATATTATAAATAGCGAGTGTGGAATGATGGTGGATCGGTGTGCGGGATTGTCCTAGGCAATTGTTAACAAGACCGGTGATCACTATTGCAGTTTCATATGAGGGAGATGCATAAGCTAACATACTTTCTATACTTGGATCAGATGCACTTATGATTGGAACTCTAGCAAGCATCCGCAACTACTAAATATCATTAAGGTAAAACCCAACCATAGCATTAAAGCATCAAGTCCTCTTTATTCCCATACGCAACAATCTCTCTTACTCGGGTTTGTGTTTCACCACTCACCAACCCACTATAAGCTTAATCATGAACGATTGCAACACCCTACAGCGGAATCCTCACGCTATGCCGACATGGAGGGCACCATAGGACAACACCAAAGTAAAACATACAACTCATACCAATCTAGATCATCAATCAACCCAAAGACAAAAGATATCTACTCAAAACATCATAGGATGGCAACACATCACCGGATCATAATATGTGGAATAAAGCGCCATGTTCAAGTAGGGATTACAGCGGGGTGCGGGAGAGTGGACCTTGTAAAAGAGGTGAGGATGGTGATGATGATGGTGATGTTGATGAAGACGATCACCGTGGCGATGATTCCTCCCGATGGCACTCCGGCGCCACCTGAAGAGAGGAGGAGAGGTTCTCCCCCTTGTGCTTCCTCCTCCATGGCCTCCACCCTCTGGTCCTTGGCCTTCATGGTGATGATGGCCCCTCCGGGATACTCCTCCTGTTGGGGAACGTTGCATAAAATAAAAAAAATTCTACGTTCACCAAGATCCATCTATGAGTTCATCTAGCAACGAGTGATAGGAGTGCATCTACATACCTTTGTAGATCGCGAGCGGAAGCGTTCAAGTGAACGGGGTTGAGGGAGTCGTACTCGTCGTGATCCAAATCACCGATGACCAAGTGTCGAACGGACAGCACCTCCTCGTTCAACACACGTACGGAGCGGATGACGTCTCCAGCACCTTGATCCAGCAAGGAGGAGGGAGAGGTTGATGAAATTCCAGCAGCACGACGGCGTGGTGGTGGATGCAGCAGGATTCCAGCAGAGCTTCGCCGAGCTTCTGCGAGAGGGAGAGGTGTAGCAGGGGAGAGGGAGGCGCCAAGACTTGGGTCCGGCTTCCAGCAGAGCTTCGCCGAGCTTCTGCGAGAGGGAGAGGTATAGTCATGGTAGTGAAATACCAGTTTTCTCTTTCGACATTCTTAGCCCATCTAATACGGAACATCGTCGCGTTGTGCTGTCCAGAGTAGTCGAGCTCCCATATCTCCTCGACCCTTCCGTAAAATCTCTAAGTTGCGCAATTGTCGCTGCCGGTCATGCATTCCATCGTCACCCCAGAGTTCTGATCATCACTGTCTGATAATCCCCAAGTGTAGGGAATCATTGTAGCAATTTCCAAAGGTGGAATTGATAAGTATGGAGTGTCGAACCCACAAGGAGCTAAAGGTAAGATCAATATTCTCTCAAGCCCTATCTGCCACCGATACGACTCACGCATACACGAACGCTTGCTTCCAACTAGAAACGAGAAATAAAACTACGCTAGGGTATGAAGAGGATAACTTTGCATGGTATCAGAGAGCTAACATATAAAATTAGGTGCTGTTATCATGAAGTTAGAATATATTACTAAATATTATAAATAGCGAGTGTGGAATGATGGTGGATCGGTGTGCGGAATTGTCCTAGGCAATTGTTAACAAGACCGGTGATCACTATTGCAGTTTCATATGAGGGAGATGCATAAGCTAACATACTTTCTATACTTGGATCAGATGCACTTATGATTGGAACTCTAGCAAGCATCCGCAACTACTAAAGATCATTAAGGTAAAACCCAACCATAGCATTAAAGCATCAAGTCCTCTTTATTCCCATACGCAACAATCTCTCTTACTCGGGTTTGTGTTTCAGTCACTCACCAACCCACTATAAGCTTAATCATGAACGACAGCAACACCCTACAGCGGAATCCCTCACGCTATGCCGACACGGAGGGCACCATAGGACAACACCAAAGTAAAACATACAACTCATACCAATCTAGATCATCAATCAACCCAAAGACAAAAGATATCTACTCAAAACATCATAGGATGGCAACACATCACTGGATCATAATATGTGGAATAAAGCGCCATGTTCAAGTAGGGATTACAGCGGGGTGCGGGAGAGTGGACCTCGTAAAAGAGGTGAGGATGGTGATGATGATGGTGATGTTGATGAAGACGATCACCGTGGCGATGATTCCCTCCCGATGGCACTCCGGCGCCACCTGAAGAGAGGAGGAGAGGTTCTCCCCCTTGTGCTTCCTCCTCCATGGCCTCCACCCTCTGGTCCTTGGCCTTCATGGTGATGATGGCCCCTCCGGGATACTCCTCCTGTTGGGGAACGTTGCATAAAATAAAAAAAATTCTACGTTCACCAAGATCCATCTATGAGTTCATCTAGCAACGAGTGATAGGAGTGCATCTACATACCTTTGTAGATCGCGAGCGGAAGCGTTCAAGTGAACGGGGTTGAGGGAGTCGTACTCGTCGTGATCCAAATCACCGATGACCAAGTGCCGAACGGACAGCACCTCCTCGTTCAACACACGTACGGAGCGGATGACGTCTCCCGCACCTTGATCCAGCAAGGAGGAGGGAGAGGTTGATGAAATTCCAGCAGCACGACGGCGTGGTGGTGGATGCAGCAGGATTCCAGCAGAGCTTCGCCGAGCTTCTGCAAGAGGGAGAGGTGTAGCAGGGGAGAGGGAGGCGCCAAGACTTGGGTCCGGCTGCCCTCCCTCCCCCCCCCCCTCCTAGGGGGGGCGACGGCCAAGGGGAGGCTTGCCCCCCAAGGCAAGTGGGGCGCCCCCTCCCCTAGGGTTCCCAACCCTAGGCGCATGAGGGGGGCCCAAGGGGGGGCGCACCAGCCCACCAGGGGCTGGTTCCCTCCCCACTTCAGCCCATGGGGCCCTCCGGGATAGGTGGCCCCATCCGGTGGACCCTCGGGACCCTTGCGGTGGTCCTAGTACAATACCGGTGACCCCCGAAACTCTCCCGATGGCTGAAACAGCACTTCCTATATATAATTCTTTACCTCCGGACCATTCCGGAACTCCTCGTGACGTCCGGGATCTCATTCGGGACTCCGAACAACTTTCGGTTTGATGCATACTCATATTCATACAACCCTAGCGTCACCGAACCTTAAGTGTGTAGACCCTACGGGTTCGGAGACATGCGAACATGACCGAGACGGCTCTCCGTCAATAACCAACAGCGGATCTGGTACCCATGTTGGCTCCCACATGCTCCTCGATGATCTCATCGGATGAACCACGATGTCGAGGATTTAAGCAACCCCGTATACAATTCCCTTTGTCAATCGGTATGTTACTTGCCCGAGATTCGATCGTTGGTATCCCAATACCTCGCTCAATCTCGTTACCGCAAGTCACTTTACTCGCATCAGAATGCATGATCCCGTGACTGCACACTTGGTCACTTTGAGCTCATTATGATATGCATTGCCGAGTGGGCCCAAAGATACCTCTCCGTAATACGGAGTGACAAATCCTAGTCTCGATCCGTGTCAACCCTACAGACAGTTTCGGAGATACCTGTAGTGCACCTTTATAGTCACCCGATTACGCCAGGACGCTTTGGTACACCCAAAGCACTCCTACGGTATCCGGAGTTACACGATCTCATGGTCTAAGGAAAAGATACTTGACATTGGAAAAAGCTCTGGCAAACGAACTACACGATCTTGTGCTATGCTTAGGATTGGGTCTTGTCCATCACATCATTCTCCTAATGATTTGATCCCGTTATCAATGACATCCAATGTCCATAGTCAGGAAACCATGACTAGCTGTTGATCAACGAGCTAGTCAACTAGAGGCTCACTAGGGACATATTGTGGTCTATGTATTCACACGTGTATTACGATTTCCGGATAATACAATTATAGCATGAATAAAAGACAATTATCATGAACAAGGAAATATAATAATAATCATTTTATTATTGCCTCTAGGGCATATTTCCAACACCTCCATGGCCACCGGTGATGATGGCCCCCTCCGGCAAGGTGGCAGAGAGGGCCTAGATTTATTTATCGTGGCTACAGAGGCTTGCGGCGGCGGAACTCCCGATCTAGGTTAATTTTCCGAGGTTTCTGTATTTATAGGAATTTTTGGAGTCGGTCTCACATCAAGGAGGCGCCCTGGGGGGTGGGCGCGCCCCCCACCCTCGTGGGCAGCTCGGGACTCTTCTGGCCCAACTCCGATACTCTGTGGTCTTCTTTTGGTCCATAAAAATCATCAAAATTGGCCCACAATTGACTCCGCTTGGTATTCCTTTTACGCAAAACTCAAAAACAAGGAGAAAATGTAAACCGCACTGGGCTCTAGGTTAATAGGTTAGTCCCAAAATCATATAAAATATCATATAAATGCATATAAAACATCCTAGAAGGATAGTATAATAGCATGAATACTTCATAAATTATAGATACGTTGAAGACATATCAGCATCCCCAAGCTTAATTCCTGCTCGTCCTCGAGTAGGTAAATGATAAAAGAAATAATTTATGAAGTGTGAATGCTAGCAGGTGCATAAGTTTGATCAATGATAATTCCAATCACTTTTTCTAGCATCATTATATGTCATAAAAATAGCTCATCTCATAAAACTTTTCATGATCAAGTAACAAGCAAGTCACATGTTTAAAGTATAGATCATAAACTTTCCTGAAAACTAACAAACAATATTCTCAGTCATCAAACAATTGCAGTCAATCTTATTTTCAGGAAGAGTCTATGTCAGAGCTTTGATTTAGCAAACTCCACATACTCAACTATCATTTAATCTTTCACAATTGCTAACACTATCGCAATACTTGTGGTTATGGAGTTTTAATCGGACACATAGAAAGATAGGGGCTTATAGTTTCGCCTCCCAACCTTTTACCTCAAGGGTAATGTCATTTCCTGTCCTGGAAGCACCGTTGGAGTCCCTAGTTCGTCGAGTTGCGGCTTCGTCTCCTGACGGTTACTGTTTACGTTGTGGAGCTCTTTAGATCTTTAGCTATGCTCTTCTACCTACTTGTTGTTTACTTTGAGTTGTTTGGAGTAGCATTGCTGCTCGTCCGCTCCCTCGTATCTACCTTGGCTGTTTGTGAGTTGTCGCTTGCTGCTCGTCCGCCCCCTCAGATCTACCTTGGTTGTGTGTGTGGTGTCAGGTGGTGTGCTTCATGTATGTCCATCGTTGCTTTAAATATAAAGCGGGACTGTTGAGTATATTGATTAGGTTGGAAACATAGGATAACTTGCCTTGTACTTCAAGATGATCATGTACTCCTATTTATATGCTCGCAAGGATCTAGCAATACAACAACTATTCCACCAATCCCTCTCTATCCCTTCTAGCATGGTATCAGCCTAATCAATACAACACAAGCCACCACCCGCCGTTTCCGCCCCACGTGCCGCCCTCGGGGCGGTCGGCCTCCATGATTGCCGCCGGGGGCCATGCCGCCCGTACCTAGCGTTCGTCAGCCGGTCGTGTCGACCAGCTGCCTTAGAGAGTCTTTTTCCTGATCCTTTGATCCGGGTTTTTCTCTCTCTCTCGCTGGTCGCTTTGATTGGCGTCTACTTTTTGGTATTCCGATGTATACTTGATCGGTTTGTTTCGCCTGCCGCCGTCGTCGACCCTCGTGCACCTCCACTCCGACATCAGCGCGACCGACATCCGCGCACCGGGTCGCTCGTCGATCTATGCCAGCCGTCACCGCACTCTTCGACCGGAACAACTGCATTGTAAGTGCATCTAGTGCCCCTTAGTGATTTTGGTGTATTGAAGACTTATAGGTTAAGAGACTAATGTGTTTATGAGTGTACACAGGTCTATAAGTCTATGAGGAGTTTGATATTTACAAAGAAAGTCGACCCCTAAAAATGAAGTTCTTCGACTGAAGACTTTGGATTTCTGAAGACGTTCTGAAGACTTTGAAAGTGAAGAAATTGGTGTGACCTTGAAGACTTGGTATTCATTTGAGGAACATGAAGCGTCAAGACTTTTGTTTTCGTAGTTTCGCTTTCTTTCTTGAGTCATAGGAAACACCGCATCGTTAAAGGGGTCGAGGAAATACTAAGGAAAAATTTCCATTTGATGCTCAACTCAAAATCCTACACCTACCAATCCCTTCGAGTGAAGCCTTTGGAAATCTCATACAGTTCAGTCAATTTCTTCAGTGACAGAGATGAAGTTCTTATGGTCGCTGAGGAATTTGTTCTGACTGAGGAGTTAGGAATTCGCTAGTGCGGATTGCCTACACTGTGAGGAACATGATAGCCCTGAGGAATTTGAAAGTCAAATTTCCGACCGTTGTTGTGCTGCGCGCCAGCTGTTCCAAAATATCTTATCGACCTAACGGTCATATCATTGAAGGGCATTTATGTCTTATCATGTCGGGCTGCTCCCTAGGCTATAAATAGCTGCCCCCTACAACCACTAGCTGGTTGGCTGCTCCGAGATAACTTGACACTTGTCATTTGAGAGCAACCCATCCTCCGAGGACTTTGAGCGAAAATCATCGAGTGAGGAAAAACCCAAAAACCAAACCCCTACAAACCCAAAGTGATTGAGCATCACTGAAGAGATTGATCCTGCATGGATCCGACGCTTGTTACCTTTGAAGACTGTGCTTCTTCCAGATGGTTAGGCGTCATGGTCTAGAGCATCCAAGAGGAATTGTGGATCGCCAAGTGACCAAGTCTGTGAAGGTTTGGAAGTTGCCTGAAGACTTACCACGAGTGATTGAACGAGGTCTGTGTGACCTTAGTTCAAGGAGAATACGGTGAGGACTTGGTGTCCTGAGCTGCGTGCTCAGCGACTGGGTGTCCGGGACTGTGTGTCCTCGAGTTTAAATACTCAGCCGCTCCAAACAGACGTACAACTGAGACATCAGTTGGAACTGGTCTACCAAATCATTGTCTTCACCAACCTTACTAGTCTATTTCCTCAACTCATTCATTTCCTCATTACTGTGTTGAGTAGTTGTTCATATCTGTGTTTGAAGACTTTGATTGAAGACTTTCTCAATTTCTCAGTTCAATTTCTTCAGTCTGTTTGTCTTCATCTTGTGTTATCCTGTGATTACGCTTTATGTACTCTGTGATTGTCTTCATTTCATCATGATGACCATGCCCGCATTTTGTTATGCTTACTTATGAGTACTTATTCCGCTGCAAGTAGTTCTTCGCTAAGGAATTTCCTCACCAGCAAATTCCTCAGTGAAGAATTCATAAAAATCGCCTATTCACCCCCCCTCTAGTTGATATAACGCACTTTCAATTGTTATCAGAGCGAGGTACTCCCTTGTTCTGTGTGATTTTGGTTTAACCACCTGGAGTTTTAGTTATGTCGACCGCAGGTATGAAGAAAGTGACATGCCCTATCTTTGACGGTCATGATTATCCCAAGTGGAAGGCCATGATGAGGAAGCGCCTCATGGCTATGAACAGCGAGCTGTGGACCGTCACTGAGATTGGTCTTACCGATCTATGTAAGAAGGCAGGCGCTGATGACATTCGCAAGTACACTCGACTTGACATCATGGGGAAGGACATCATCTGTTCCTGCCTATCCAGAGATGAATTCAAGCGCATTATGCATCTTTGCAATGTGAAGCTTATCTGGGACCGAATCTCTGATATCTTAGAATGTCATCGAACCCGTCATGATCCTTGGTTTGAGGACTTCAAGGAATCTCTCAAAACGATGACTTTCGAACCAGAATCTTCATTTTCTACATCATGTCTCATGGCAAAGGGTGACAAGGTAACCGAATGTTCCTCATCCGAGTTTAGTGACGATGAATCTGATGATGATGGATCTGATGATGATATTGAACTTAGTTATACCAAACTTGTTTGCATTGCCACTAAAAAACAAACGGCCTTGGTAAAGGTTCAAAACATGCTAGATAAAAGTGATCATATGTTGGGTGAAGAAATGGATCACACTAAGGCCCTGACTGAAAATCTTCAGAGACTTCAGTCTAGCTTTGATAGCCTTCAAGGTCATCATAACACTCTCTTATCTGATCATGAGAAGCTTTCTTATGAATTTCTTGAAAGAAAGCAAGATCTTGAGAAGCTAAGAGTGAGTTATG
Source organism: Aegilops longissima (assembly GCA_021605205.1). Taxonomy (NCBI): domain Eukaryota; kingdom Viridiplantae; phylum Streptophyta; class Magnoliopsida; order Poales; family Poaceae; genus Aegilops; species Aegilops longissima. The sequence continues at coordinate 13,346,962 of CM038679.1, forward strand.
AAGATCTTCAGAAGGAGCGCGATTCATTACTTGCTCAACAAATCGCTTCTCGTGAAGAATTTGTTCCTCCATGCTTAAAGTGCATTGAACGTGAATCTGCTAATTCTTCACCTGAATGTTCAAATGCTTCAATTGTTACAAATTCGTCACCTGCCTCTGCTATCACTAATTCCTCATCTGAGGACGTTGCTAGTATCACTAACGATGCAGGGCTGAAGGAATTGTACATGACAAGCATGTACAAAAGCCTCAAAGGGCATCAGACTCTTTGTGATGTGCTTAAAAAGCACATCCTCAAAAGGAATCCTAGGAAAGAGGGTATTTCCTTTGAGAGGAAACTCAATGCTGATGGAACATATTGGAAGCCTGAGCAGTACCCCAAAACCTCATGGGTTGCTGCAAAGGGACCTCTAGTTGATCCATCTAACTTATCTGGCTTTACATGTGAATCTCCTCATTCTTCTGATGAGTCATTTGACTCCAACTATAAACCGTTCAAAAATTAGAATGGTGAAGTATTTGCTAGATATGTTGGCACTAACTGCAGGAACAGTTCTCCTATGAAGAAAATGTGGGTTCCCAAAAGGTGCCTTGAAAGTCTTCAGGTGAATTTCCTCATGACACCACCTGTGAAGAATAGGAACCCCAGGTCAAACTATTCATATGGACCAAATTCTTCATATGGATCCAAGTCCTCATACGGACCAAGGTCCTCACGTGGATCAAATTCCTCAAAAGGATCAAAGTCCTCATATGATCATCATCGTGCTAACAACTCTGTTTCGCAGGATATAGCTAAGGGCTATGAATATGTTCATTATTCTTCAAACCAATATGTTCGTAAGTCCTCGAAGAATTTCTCTGCTTATTCATAAGCTTACCCTAACCCCTCTTATGTGAAACGAAATGGATTGGCTTCTATTCCACCATTCTCATATGGAGCTCGTAGAGTGATGAACTCTTTGCCACCCCTTCAGATGTGGGTGGTGAAGAAAAAGAACTAATCTTTTCTGTAGGGTCAGGTCTCCAGATGAGCTTTAACGTCTGAAGAATTTGTTGGGGGCCTGACAAAATTGCCTGAAAGGATGCGGGCTAATCATGAAGAAATGAACTTTCATTTTACACGTTCTCATACTGCTATATCTGTTTTACTGCTTGATGAAATTCATCTAATGAAATTGATATCATATTCTTCACTGATGAAGTATATGAGATCGTAAGTTGCACTAATTCGTCTGCAGGGTGATCAACCCAAAGCCAATGAGTGGGTCCTCGATAGTGGATGTACAAATCACATGACTGGTGACAAGAATCTATTGATGGATGCTCCCTTATCACTGTCACATCTGAAGCATATCATCTTTGCTGAAAAATGCAAAAGTCAGGTATTGGGTCTTGGTAAGGTTGCGATCTCTAAGGACATACACATGGACAAAGTCATGCTTGTTGAGTCCTTAGGATACAACCTTATGTCAGTCTCAATGCTTTGTGATCTTGATATGGTTGTTGTCTTTGGCAAGTATCGTTGTGTTGTGATTATGGAAGCTGACAATTCCAAAGTCTTCGAAGGCTTTAGGAGAGGAGACTTGTATATTGTTGATTTCTCTACAGGACCACAACCAGCCGTGTGCCTACTTGCAAAAGCTTCAGAAGGCTGGCTATGGCATCGACGACTTGGTCACGCAGGCATGAGGAATTTGCACACGCTTGTGAAGAAAAAGCATGTCATTGGCATTGAAAATGTCAAATTCCTCAAGGATCACTTGTGTGGAGCCTGTGAAGCTAGAAAAATGACCAAGGCCAAGCATCCAGCGAAGACTATCATAACCACTACTCATCCATTCGAATTGCTTCACATGGACCTCTTTGGTCCTAATCATTATTCAGCAGTCACTAATGATGCATCTCTATATGGCTTTGTTATTGTTGATGATTACTCTCGTTACACATGGGTACACATTGTCACTTACAAACATGAAGTGCAGGAAGTCTTCAAACGATTTTCCTCGAGGGCTTCAACCAACTTTGGTGTGAAGATCAGGCACATCAGGAGTGACAATGGAACTGAGTTCAAAAATTCTTGTCTTGATGACTATCTTAATGAACTTGGTATTACTCATGAGTTATCAGCTCCTTATACTCCTCAGCAAAATGGTGTCATGGAGCGCAAGAACAGAACTCTTGTTGAGATGGCTCGCACTATGCTTGATGAATACAAAAAAGCCTCGTCGTTTTTGGATTGATGCAATTGATACCGCGTGCCACATCATCAACAGAGTATATCTTCACAAATTCTTCAAGAAGACTGCCTATGAACTCCTCATTGACAGGAAACCCAATGTGAGTTATTTCAAAGTCTTCAGTGCTAAATGCTGGATTAGAGATCCTCATCACAATGCTAAATTTGCACCGAAAGCACATGAAGGTTTTATGCTTGGTTATGGAAAGGACTCGCACACCTACACAGTCTTCAACGATGTTCTTTAAAAGATTGTTGAAACTGTAGATGTGCGGTTCGATGGAACTAATGGCTCGCAAAGAGAGCACCTACCTTCTGTGATAGATGAACCAGCACCTGAGGAATCTATCAAGTTCAAGGCAACTGAGGATGTCATTCCTACAGAAGAATCTACTGAAGAATTCATCCCTGAACGTGAAGAACGTCGAGCTGATGCACCTGAAGATAATGCTGAAGAAAATGGTGCTGGAGAAAATGCTGATCAAATTCCTCGACGACAACCAGCCCATCCTCGCGTTGCAAAAGAAGTACAAGTTGACAAGATCATCGATGACATTGAAGCACCAGGTCCTCTCACACGCTCAAAAGCTTCACATTTATCTAACTTTTGTGGGCACTATGCTTTTGTCTCTATCACAGAGCCCACTAAGGTAGATGAAGCATTTCTGGAGCCTGAGTGGATTCAGGCTATGCAAGAAGAATTACATCAGTTCGAGCTCAACAACGTCTGGGAACTGGTCAAACGTCCAGATTCTCGCAAGCATAATATCATTGGCACAAAGTGGATCTACCGCAACAAGCAAGATGAAAATGGCCTTGTGGTGAGGAATAAGGCACGACTTGTAGCTCAAGGCTACACACAGGTTGAAGGAATTGATTTCGATGAAACTTTTGCACCTGTTTCTAGACTTGAGGCTATTCGCATACCGCTTGCTTATGCTAACCATCATAATATCACTTTATATCAACTGGATGTGAAAAGTGCTTTCCTCAATGGTAAGCTTGAGGAAGAAGTATATGTTGCTCAACCCCCAGGTTTTGAAGATCCAAAGAATCCCGACAAAGTCTTCAGACTCAACAAGGCCCTCTATGGCCTCAAACAGGCCCCACGGGCGTGGTATGATACTTTGAAGGAATTCTTTTTGAAGAATGGCTTCACACCCGGTTCACTCGACCCTACTCTCTTTACTAAATCTTATGATGGTGAACTGTTTGTGTGCCAAATATACGTTGATGATATTATCTTTGGCTGTACTGACCAACGTTATAGTGATGAATTTGCCGATATGATGAGTGAACAATATCAAATGTCTATGATGGGAGAGTTGAAATTCTTCTTAGGTCTTCAAATTCATCAACAACACAATGGCATATTTATATCTCAGGAGAAATACCTCAAAGATGTTCTGAAGAAATTCGGCATGCAAGATTGCAAAGGCGTCAAAATTCCTATGCCCACAAATGGCCATCTCTGCACTGATGAAAATGGTATTGACTTCGATCACAAGGTATACCGCTCCATGATTGGTTCTTTATTGTACTTATGTGCATCTAGGCCAGATATAATGCTTAGTGTTTGCATGTGTGCCCGATTTCAAGCCACACCGAAGGAATCACACCATAAGGCTGTGAAGCATATTCTTCGATATCTAGCTCACACACCAACACTAGGATTATGGTACCCCAAGGGCTCTACTTTTGATCTCATTAGATATTCTGACTCTGACTATGCTGGTGATCGTGTGGACCACAAGTCAACATCTGGTACTTGTCATTTCCTCGGACGATCTTTGGTCTATTGGTCCTCGAAGAAACAGAACTGCGTATCACTGTCTACTGCAGAAGCTGAGTACATTGCTGCTGGTTCTTGCTGTGCTCAATTGTTCTGGATGAAGCAAACTCTCAAGGACTACGGCATCAACGTGAAGAATGTGCATCTCTACTGTGACAATGAGAGTGCCATCAAGATTGCTCACAACCCAGTTCAGCACTCGAAGACAAAGCACATTCAGATTCGTCATCATTTTCTTCATGATCATGTGATGAAGGGCGACATCTCCATCGAGCATGTGAAGATTGAAGAACAGCTAGCCAATATTGTGACGCCCCCGATTCAATCGTACACTAATCATGCACGCAAATGTGTACGATCAAGATCAGGGACTCACGAGAAGATGTCACAACACAACTCTAAAACATAAATAAGTCATACAAGCATCATAATACAAGCCAGGGGCCTCGAGGGCTCGAATACAAGTGCTCGATCGTAGACGAGTCAGCGGAAGCAACAATATCTGAGTACAGACATAAGTTAAACAAGTTTGTCTTAAGAAGGCTAGCACAAACTGGGATACAGATCGAAAGAGGCGCAGGCCTCCTGCTTGGGATCCTCCTAACTACTCCTGGTCGTCGTCAGCGGGCTGCACGTAGTAGTAGGCACCTCCGGTGTAGTAGGAATCGTCGTTGACAGTGGCGTCTGGCTCCTGGGCTCCATCGTCTGGTTGCAGCAATCAGGTAAAGAAAGGGGGAAAAGGGGGAACAAGGCAACCGTGAGTACTCATCCAAAGTACTCGCAAGCAAGGAGCTACACTACATATGCATGGATATGTGTGTAAAGGGCCATATCAGTGGACTGAATCAGAATGCCGAATAAGAGGGGATAGCTAATCTTCGTCAAGACTACGCTCGCAGTCTCCGTCTTGCAGCATGTAAAAGAGAGTAGACCGAAGTCCTCCAAGTAGCATCGCATAGCATAATCCTACCCGGCGATCCTCTCCTCGTAGCCCTGTTAGAGAGCGACCACCGAGTTGTATCTGGCACTTGGAAGGGTGTGTTTTATTAAGTATCCAGTTCTAGTTGTCATAAGGTCAAGGTACTACTCCAAGTCGTCCTGTTACCGAAGATCACGGCTATTCAAATAGATTAACTTCCCTGCAGGGGTGCACCACATTACCCGACACGCTCGATCCCATTTGGCTAGACACACTTTTCGGGTCATGCCCGCCGCGAAGATCAACACATCGCAGCCCCACCTAGGCATAACAGAGGTCAGCACGCCGGTCTAAACCTAAGCGCACAAGTGCAGGGCCCATCGCCTTAGCACACCTGCACGCTATGAGGGCGGCCGAAAGCGTAACTAGCCCCTTAATACAAGAGCAGGCTTACGCTCCAATCCGGCGCCGCTCGATCCGACGTCACGAAATGCTTCGGTGATACCACGACGCCGTTGCCCATATCTTGTCCCACGTGGCGGTTAGTGCGTATAAGGTCAACGACCCAACTCAGATCAAATACCAAGATCTCGTTAAGCGTGTTAAGTATCCGCTGAACGCCGAACAGGCCAGGCCCACCTCTCACCCGTAGTCTCAACCTGCCCCGACGCCTCGCCACAAAGATCCACACAGAGGGCCGTTGGGACAAAGGTCCTTTCAGCCCCAATCAAGTGAATCACTCGGGTGCTCCACAAGTCGACCGACTTTAGTCACCACATGTATCATGTATAAAGTATATAGTATATACCGTGATCACCTCCCAAGTGATCACGGCCCGATAGTATAGCACAGCAGACGGACAAGAATGTAGGGCCACCGATGGAAAACTAGCATCCCATACTAGGCATGTAGGATTGCGGTAAAGGTAACAACAGAGTAGCAAGGACAGGCTATGCATCGTGATAGGATTAACGAAAGCAAGAATATGCTACACTACTCTAATGCAAGCAGTATAGAGAAGAATAGGCGATATCTGGTGATCAAAGGGGGGGCTTGCTTGGTTGCTCTGGCAAGGAGGGGTCGTCAACAACGTAGTCGATCGGGGCACTAGCAGCGGCGTCAGTCTCGTAGTCTACCGGAGAGAAGAGGGGGAAGAAACAATGAATACAATGCAAACAGATGCATATCGATGCATGACAAGACAAGTAACGGTGCTAGGTGTGCCCTAATGCGATAGGAGGTGACACCGGTGAAGGGGGGAAACATCCGGGAAAGTATCCCCGGTGTTCCGCGTTTTCGGACAGATGAACCGGAGGGAGAAAGTTGCGACTTCGATAGGTTAGAAGTTGTGGCGGACGAACGGGTTGAGTATCTGGAATCGTCTCGTCGTTCTGAGCAACTTTCATGTACAAAGTTTTTCCATCCGAGTTACAGATTATTTTATATTAATTTTCAAAGTTTTAAATCATTTTTTTGAATTAACAAAATTAATTTAATTTTAAAACGTTTATTGAGTCAGCATGACGTCAGCATGGCGTCAGTGGTCAATGCTGACCGTTGACTGGTCAAACTGATAGAAGGGCCCCACATGTCATTGTCTAAGGTTACTTAACACTATTTAATTAGGATAATTAGTTGTTAGGTTAATCTAAACGTGATTAATTAAGTTAATTAATTAAGTAATTAATTAATTAATTATTATTTTTATTTATTCTTTTTTTTAATCTGCTTTCTTTAATAACGTTCTGGGGTTGGGGGAGGCCCACTAGGCAGTGGCTCATAGGGTCAACCGGGTTTGCGGTTTAACGGGTACAGGGGGTGCGGGCGACCGACTCGGGTGAGGGCCAAGCGAACGCGACTAAGCGCCGGCGCGCGCCAAGGCGGCCGGTCGGTGACGGGCGCTGCCGGGCAGGGGCGAGCGACAACAGGGGCTGAGGCAACCGTAGCAGCAACGGGCAGCCTCAGCTGCAGGATAAGAGGAGGGGAGCAAAGGCGGGGCTCGCACGGACGGACGCCCGGAGGCCGGCGCGAGGCGCAGCAGGCGTGGGGCGGTGCGGAGACGCGTGAGCGCGGTGCGTGACGGGCACGGTCGCCCAGCCGCGAAGCGCGAAGCGCGGGGGACGTCAGGGAGGGCGCGGAGCGGGCTGGCGAACGAGGCCGAGCCACACGCGGCCGGGCGTCGAAGCGTGGGGGGTCCGGGGCGCAGGTGACGCGCGGGTGTTGCAGAGGGCACCGACGGCGTTGTGCGCGGGCGCGATCTGGCGCGGTGAGCAGGGGAACGGAGGGAGGCGAGGCCTCACCGCGGGCGTAGGGTTCGTGGCAGCGGGGCTTGTGGTGGGGTATGGGGACGACGGCGTCGAAGTAGATGAGGCAGACCGGCGAGGTAGCGCCGTCGACGGGCGGCGGGGCGTTGTCGTGAGCGTCGGGGTCGATGGGCGACGCGGGAGAGGAGGCGCCGGCGAGGTGGTCCTCGGGTGCGGCGTCCTGCGAAGCCAGGGCGACAACGATGCTTGAGGAGGGGTCCGTCGGTGGAGGGGTCGACGACGAGGGCGGCGAGGTGAGGCGATCGACGGTGACAAGCGCGGGGGAAGGGCGCCGGCGCCCGATCCAGATCGGGATAGGGAGGAGACGAGGGAGAGAGGGAACGTGGGGGGAGGAGTGGGTAGTGGGCTAGGGTTCGGTGTCCCCAAGGGGTTAGTAGGTGAGGTGGGGGGGCCGGCCTGGGCCAGTGGGCTGACCCGCGGGCCGTCTGGCCCGGTTGGCCGGGGGGTTTCTTTTATTTTGTTTTCTGGTTTTCTTTCCTTTTTATTGTCTTTCCTTTCTATTTTATTTTAGTTACTCTTTATTTTTAGTTTAGTAAAATATGACAATAGCTCCATAAATAGTGTTTCAAAATAACCCACTACCCTAAAAAGTTTGGTGACTAATAAGCTAGTTTAACATTTGTTTATTAATTTAATAGCATTCAAATAATTGTTTTTGCTACTGTTTTATTTAGTTAAGTGCATTTAAACTTTTTATAATGACTTGGTTTATCCACCAACATTACTTATGAATTATTTGGCTCACTCCGAACATTTTAGTTTTAATATTTGAAATCTTTCGTTGTTTGCCATATTTTTGAATTTGAATTTTGAATAGTTTTCAAACTAATGCGAGATTAGCAACAGTAATCGAGGTGACGTGGCATCATTAGTAGAGGTTACTGTAGCTTGATTATCCGGGCATCACAATTCTCCTCCACTACAAGAAATCTCGTCCCGAGATTTAAGAGGTGGTGTAAGGGGGAAATTTGTGGTTGTGAAATTCTAACGGATCTTCTTGGTCTTGGTTGCTCTTCTCGAAGAGGTCGATCCATAATGTTTATGTCTTCATGCCTCGGCTTCAGGTCATCTTGACGAAGTCGCATCCTTTCTTCGGGTGCTGTCTCGTAATTACGAATAGGTAAGGGGCAGTTCGACAATGATAGAATGCTATAAGGGTTAATCATTGGGGGCTACCCATGAATGATCACATGGGTATCTCTCGAGTTGGTCAAATGAAACACATCGAGAGCCAAGCAGGAGGGTATAGTAAGAAGTATCAAGCGGATAGGCAATCGTTCGATACCCAATTAGAAGGTGAAAGGGTTTCAGGGCACGAGAATAAGTATTCCGTCTGATACCAGAATAGATCACTAGGAAGGTGACCCATCAATTACATACGTAGCCAGGCTCAAGGAATAACTTTGGCAACAGGGTGTACAGGAGAGTCAGGTTTTCATCCTGGGGAACTGTCGGTTATGGGCCCACCATGTGGGTTAAAAGTAGGAAGGCGGTGACGTCTTGCACGATCCTAAAAGCAAGGCATGTTAGAGGATAGCCCATCAGTTATGTCGGCAACAACATCGGTACCAAGGGCGAGGGACGAAGAGAACCATTTTCCTGCTCGTTGAACGAGGCGGTCTAGTAGGCAAAGTTCTCGTCCATAGGTGGTTACCGGAATGCTATCACCAAAAGAAACAGGGTCTTACCGACACGGTTGTACACCAAGGTGTTTTACATAAGCAGAAGATTACTACTGCTTATATAATATAGATCACAAGAAGGGTTAAGCAAACCAAAGGAAAGGAAAGGTGATTACCAGGTTAAATAGGCAATGGAAAGGAAAATGTGCTTAAACACGTATATCAGGGGTATATCCTTTCCAAAGCCAAGCAGAGGATGATATCCAAGACAGGATATAAAGTAGAAAACCCTTTAGATAAGAGGAGAGAAATTTCATGACATTACCTTACCGGGTCATATAAAGACCAGTGTTATAACTCTTGGAAACATGTCCCAACCATCATATCTAACCGAAATTCAGATCTGATCGGTGTTAGGATACCTCAGACCCAGGATGCCTAAGAAGCAAAGGTGCAACGCAAATTGATGAGATGACATTGTAAGATTCTCGGGAAATGAACTATGGGAGCGAGTTTCAACACAAGAGTTCATCATTTAAACCAAAGAGAGGATGACGGGTAGCTGATGGAGTCAGTGACAATCCTTGAGATTTCCACAAAGGTGGATTTCCACAATTATGTGAACAAGGAGATAGCATTTGTCAGATCAAATGGTATAATGATGTATGCTCGAGGAAAACACACACAATTAAACATTGGTTGAAAGGTGCACCCGAATATGGGTTGGGTTGCACGACCAACGTCGGAATGGTGATTCAATAATCAATAGTCTAAGAATGAACGGCCGACCATTAACTTCAAAGCAAGAGGCTTGCTAGAAGGGCAGAATCCAAACAGCACCGCTCATCTGTTGGTATCCTGGAAGGAGTCAAAATGTTGACGATGACCACGACAAATTTGTCGAGAGATTTCAATAAGATGTAATCAATCAGCGACGACATCAAGTCAAAGGAATGAGGTAGCGGAAGGTTATTGGAACCATGGGTAGGACACAAACTTGAATCAAGAGTGTCGTTCAAGGCGAACTAATAGGACGAGGAAGTTCGACGTAAGCTTAGCTCATCGTCGAAAATTTTGTGCTCCGGGAAGAAGGACCAGGTAGCACAGTTAGAAGTTTGCACGATAATGATATAGCCGATAAGGCTAGGAATGACTTGAAGGATTATTAAACTCGTAAGCAACAAGAATTACTTGGAGTTATTGAATCGGAGTGCGGAATCGATTCACTTATCGGTGTTCTCGAGTGACTAATAACTCAGAACCTGGGGGGGGGGGGAATCTGAGATCGGTGAGAAGCAATACTAAATGAAGACTCGCAGGAAGCAACATAGTTCTCGAGATACCAGAGGTTAATACTCGAGGAAGACCAAAAATAGAGGTTGGGCAAGCGTATTGATCCTGCAAAAGGCAAGTACTTTAACTTGTCCGATAAATGGAATCAAAGAGAAAATGTGGTCGGAACCACGACTGCAAATGATCAATACATAGATACCAGCTGATTTCGTATCAAGGAAATAGTTATTATTACAAGAAGCTTCTATGATAGGATCTACATTGTGTCCATGGGCATGAACACAAAGTTCAAGGTCGACTCCCACTTCTTTAATGCTTAACCTTTCATTCACTTCTCGCCTTCAACAAATTTATGTTTTGAAATTTTATCTGACATAACACTAGTGGAGTATGACCCGTAGTAGTTTCCGGGGTCACACAGTTTAGAGAAGGCATATGCCCAACCCATCGGGGCCTCTTAGGAACATATACCACAAACTTCAGGAGTAAATAACACAAGCTCGATAGCAGAGTATGGTTGACAAAGCAGAGGATACAATTTACCAAAGGCGGTATATATCCTACGAAAGTCTCAAGGTTATTGAATATGAAGGACATTGTCGGATAAAATCCAACAAGGATCTGGGGTGAGTATCGGCACACAACCAGAGGAAGAAGCGAGGCAAAGACATTGGATTATAGAAACGACTGAATAACTTAGAGCGCAATTGCTAAGGAATTATGATTTACAAAGCGAAGGATCAGAAGCAGACGCTCTGATCAAGGACGGATAAGTTCAATACTTAGGGGCACAATCGACGACAATTTAATTGGCGAGAACCAGCTCATGATTAAAACAACGTCTGAGCCGGAAGGATGAATTCTAGGATCTGTTTGAGAATTGCAAACATTCGCAACAAATCGAATCAACGGGCTCAAAATATCAATGACAATGGATGTCAACAAGATTACTAGACTTATGGGATTAACCATAATGCAAGCAATCAAGAATTTCAAGAGCAACAGGATGCTCAAGATTATCGGAAGATCGAATGATATTTCGAGGATTCATGACATACATGCATCAACTAGGGATGAGTGGATACTCGGTAAGTGCGAGAAATTATCCGTAGGGGTATTCAGGCGACAAGGAACTGCAAGGCAGTAGGCACAAAAGGATTCTCGGAACAATAGAGAGAATTTCGAGGTATCTTGTAATAACAAGATCAACTGGGAATAAAAGTAAGAACGACAGGTGTAAGTATTTATCCATAGG